>JAKWJA010000631.1:0-100003 GCA_027704765.1 Solanum habrochaites
CCCCCTTGTACCCCTACTTTCTCCCGGCAGGATGGGTGATTGATCTTTCTGGTCCGCTCCGTGTTTCCCCGTGTCCCCCACACGTCCGCGTCTCCTCTGTCCAGGGTGATTCCTGCCCGTGTCCTCATATTCAAGACACTTGAAGACTGGAGGTTTCAATTTCATCACAGAAGGAACTTACTGAAAAGGTTCACAATGCGGATCCTTTTTCCATGTATAGGTCCTTGGTATTCACGGGAAACTTGCCTATTTGTCCAATGAGCATCCATGCGGTGAGCCCCTAGTAAGTGCAACAATGTTTTACCTCCAGGAACCTGAGTGCTGCTGGTGTAGAAATACTGTAAGGTGTCTGTCCCGGATCAGATAACCCGTAAGATAGCAGACCCTGATTGATATCTCTTGGTAGGTTTGGGGTGGCATCCCTCATTCTGTACTTGTTCATTCATCCCCTTCCTCACCTTTCTCTTACACTGTCCTCACCGGTGATAGTCATCAATCGCCTATTCACCAAATGGGCTATGTGCTTGTCCTCTTCCTCTAAGGAATTCCCTCCCACGACCTCTTCCACGGCCCCTTTACTACTCTGACTTGACTCCTCTTCAGCTACACCCTCAGTTTTGGAATCGACGCATCTTGTCTTGTGGCCGGTGCGTGGTGTTGCTTTAGAGTTGTTGCTCTAGTTCTAAACCTCTGCGAATAGAGTGAAGCTGGTCATCTACCAATTTGGGGTATCACCTATATACAATTGGACAAGTAATAAGACACGAAAGATAAAGAATAGAATTTCCTCCCGAAAGTCCTTAGCCTCTCAAAAGAAAAGTAGGCGGCCCCCTACCTAACCGGTCCTTACGACTCACTAAGACCCTCCGTTCTTGTGTGAGAGACTCAACGAACTATGCTCTGATAACCAGTTGTGTCACGCTGACCCAAAACAAAAAAACGGGATCGCGAGTGGCACCCCCCACTTTACTCCCTATGTGAGCGACCCAACCAACTTAAGCCCCAATATTTTCAACATACATAACCAGATTAATGCGGAGAGGACTTAAAGAACTCATTGGCGAAAATTGATTAAATAACTTATATTCAACTCAATACTATTTATTATTTCCAAAACCTGGAAGTCTCACCCAAGATCAGGTGGTATATCGCTCAACTTACCAACTAAAAGATTCATCTCCTAAGCTCAAATAAGTAAAAAGCTAGTCCAGGCCGAATCTCAAGGCATCAAGACTTGACGGGACGATCCAGTCCAAGCTAGAACAATACTCACCCTGAAATCGGGCTTGATGAAGACTGGCTACGTTCGGCTGAGTTGCAGACAATGGCACGTTTGCTTGCATCCCACAAATTCAAAAGGAACATACAGAGGGGTCCTTACAGAAACACAAGTACTGAGTAGGTATCACGAACAACGCAAAATGAAAACAGTATATATATCAAATATATCATAAATCCACTACATACCACATGTAGCAACAGCCAAGTCCTTATAATCATTAATAAGCACTCGCCAAGTTCACCCAAAGACTTCCCCCAAAGCCTCCATGCCATACCCATTGGGAATTAAGGTTTCATTTAGATTGAGTATATTAACATCCTTTTAATTCACAAGATTCTTATTCTTATTTCTCTCGTGTCGGTACGTTTTCCTTCCGCTCCATATCACTATCTGTCAGTTCGGCCAGACCCAACCCCTAATTCACTGTCGGTTTCGTGACACACCAACCCGATCCCCTAATTTCTACGGTCCGGTTCGTTACACCCGATCCCCTAATTCCTATGTGTCGTTTTCTTACACCACCCATCCCCGAATTCTAACGTGTCGGTTCGTGACACCACGCCTCCTCGGCCGGGCCGGGTGTGGGGTGTGTTGTCCCCGCCTCCCCTAAAATTCTAAACGTGTCGTTTTCGTGACACCCCCGATCACCCTCATTCTACGTGTCGTTGCGTGACAACCCCGTCCCCTACTCTCATCACTTTAGTTCATCAAGCCTTCTTTGATACCAAGGCATCAATCAATCTCATTAACCAGGCAGATTAGGGTTTTTCAAGATTTAGGATTCATAGCTTCAGCATTTATTTATCACACATTATGTTAATCAACATTGATACAATATACAATTAAGCATTATCGGCCGGGTTTACAATCTACCCAATACCTATCATCGCTATTAAGAGTTTACCTCTACAATAGCATAAACCAATACCTACCACTCGCACCGAAGATTCGTGATCCAACAAGCTAAGCTTTCAAAGTCTTGCTTTCCTTTCCTCGTCGTTCTTCTCTTTCTCTCGTTTCGTTTCTCTTCCCTCCTCTCTCTCTGTTCTTTCTAGTTTTGTGCTTATTTAAAAACCCTTTTTCTTTAAAAACCCTAATAATCATATAATTAAATTATAAAACTATGATAAATCCCCACTACTTGGTTCATCATCAGGTTCGCCCTTTTAATCCCCAAGTAATTAATTATAACATTAAACCACTCACTTTATAATTATAAGCAGGATTATTGTCCAAAATGCCCCTTAAAACATTGAACAGACAATCCGACCAGCCCGGGGGATATACAGTCTGTGACGGGCCGTCGTGCCTGCGACCGTCCGTTCTGCTGTTTTTTGCTTCCGGTCCTTACCGTCACAGATTATCATAGACTATAATTTTTACAAGGGTCTGTACTGCCCCGTCCATTCCTGAGACGGTCCGTCCTGCACCCCCGTCGTGACGTTCAGAGGTCGATCCTCCAGTCACCAAATTTCTGAATTGTAAGTGTTTTGGGAAACGAGACCACCCCCACGATAGTCCGTCGTGCCATGAGGGTGTACTTCGTGGGATCCGTCGACTCCAGGGCCAGTTATTCCTGAAAATAAAATTTGCTGCTCAAAACGACTAAACAGGTCCATTACAAACAAAAGCAACACCGTGGCAGCCGTACAAGGTGCGGATAGATTTTCTAGATGCAGGACTGGCAAGGATTAGAAATACATAACTTAATCACTTGCAATCAGATAAACTAGGAAAGAAATTGTTTATAGTTAGAATTCTCAAGTTTGAACCTGTGGGAACGACACAACTAACCTATTTACTTGATTAATGATTAACTCCAACATTCCAAGTTGTTAAGTGTGTCTTTTTTCAATTCAATTTTCTTAGTTATTTTCATTATTTAGAATCGAACCCCCCTTTATTGTTTTTGCCTTTCCAAGAAGTAATTGACCTAACAATAGTATAATAGGTTAAGTTTTAGTCTAAACATTTTTCCTCGTGGAATGATCCTAACCTCACTAGTTGGGTTTATTTACTTGCCACGACCTCCTTTACTTCTTATTTGAGAGTAAGTTTTGAGGAAGCGCATCAAATTTTGCGCCGTTGCCCGGGAAGTAACTTTAGATTAAACTTTAACTTATTACTGGTGTTTAGTTGATATTTTGTCTGATGTTCTTTCTTTTATTGTTATGATCCTTGGGGCAGGACTATCTTCCCTTCCTTGTATGGGCCAAATAACCGGAGAGGAAGAGAACTCTTGTTTCCTAATACGATCACGAATTGAGAGCGTACACGAACTCAACATGATAGAAACTTGGGAATAAAACGATGTACGATCCAAACCAAACCTCGCAGCTTCCGGTTGATGTTTCAGTTTCAGCAGTTGTTACCCGATGGCTCCGGGTGAACATAAACATAGGGGACCCAAATCCCTCTCCACGTCCCCAAGCATACTACAGAAGGCTATTGATAACATAGGCAAACTCTTGATGGGCCACTTGTTTTGGCCTCCTCACCCTCAGGCCCATACTTTTGTGGTAACTAGTAGGCCTTATGCAAGTTTCTCACTGCCAGTGTTTGTTTTCAGGTCTACGCTTCTGAGGTCCCATGCCCATATAGCTAATGTAAGGGCAGTGTGTAAAATTTGTGTAGCGAGTCCTGACTTGACTTAAATGTAATAGGTCACACGTGTTTACTCTCTCACTGTCGGGAGAGGCTGCTATATGGTTCACGTAAGCTCCCTTATACTCAATTTTCCACTTGGAGACGAACCTTAAGGGATGTTTCTTAGCACGCTACTATCCGTCTCAAAGAAACGTAACCACAAAGACAGTGTGAACACTTGTGCACTACCTATAGAGTTGTTAGTAGAATTCTTGGTATAGATTCACCACCTCATTCTTGTAAGTGTTCCAAATCACCGGTATAGATGATGATTCAACTAAAGGAATACTTCTATCAGGGAAAGGAGTGATAATAAGAAAAGCGGTGTTGACACTATAAGCAGGTGGATCTTATTTTGGGAATGTCCCTTCATGCTGAGATTTGGCCGAAAATTAGAGAAAATCTCCCCTCAATAATAAAGCTTGGAGTTTTAAGTTGGAAGTCTGATAACAAGTGGATCAACCCTTGCTCAGTGCAGTCCCTTCACAACCCACCACGCACAAATGAGATTCGTGAAGAATGGCTCGATTGAGACTGAGTTGGGTTTGGTCACTACAACATATCACTGGGTTCAAACAAGGTAAATGCCCAGTTAACTACTTGCCTCAACCCCCCCACCCCTAATGATGAATGTTTATGCGGAGGACTCTTATGCATTAATTGCTACGGGGGTTTATCTAAACCAATTGCCCAAGGCTCAAAATCGAGATACTTGGCGGCCAAGGTCGTCAAGGGGAACCAAGGTCGGATCTATGGTAACTACAATCGTAGTCATTATGTCCGAGATTAAACTACAACCGCGGACAAAAAACTTCACAGGGGTAACTACGGTGAAAGAAATTATATGAAATGGGCCCTATATCCCTCCTCCAAAATCGTGAAGTTACTCCGTAGGGATGGTGGAATAGTAATGCGCAAGTTGAGGATATGTTGCACAAAAATTATGGAGTGTTTGGATGCTAGTGATGAGAACATAAAGAGTTAAGGGGTGATTTAGATAATATTTGGGCAAAAATTTTTATACCCACAATATCGTTTAAAACATATCGAATTGAAATGAACCAATTATCTATCTTGCGACCAGTGAACGACACGGATACCGGGAACTCTTCCTATCAACACATTCCAAAATCCAAAAATATGGGGCCGCACTAATGACATCGCTACTCTGGGTGGGGAAGCAACCATTGACCCCCTCTCCTCTAATGAGGAAAATGGATAAAGGATGATGATAATGTTGTAAAGGTAGTTTTGATGAGTAAGAATCAATGTAACAGAATGCATAAGTCCCTATGAAGTTAATTCCCCATTGCCACTCAACCACCACCCACCCTTCCCCTTAGGATTAGTAAAGACCGAGGATGGTAATATCGGCGGTTTTAAATCCAATGCTGAAGTCAGCTCGTCTATCAATGTCCCTTTGGTAAGAAGCTCGTAGAACAAATTGTCCGTTTTGCCAAGTTTTATGAACATCTGGTCACAAAGAAAAGATCGTCACTGTTTGATGATTATGATAGACTGCATGCAGCATTGTAGGCTTTGGCTACAAGATCCTGTACAAAAGAAATAAGATCCTGGTGCGTTCACTATTCGTGTACATTGGGTCCAGTACAATTTTGTGAAACATATGTGTCTTGGGCAAGCAAAAATCTCATGCCCCTCTCGACTCTACCAAGTTGTGATTGGGGATCCCAAACCCACTGTGTAAGGCTACTGATGGCTGATCGACGGACAGTGAAAAGGCTATAGGATAATCCAGATGTGCTGTAAAAGTGGGTCATTCCTCTTTCCGTTGAGAATTTGTTTTATCGAAGAGAAAATTGATTGTCGAGATCGAGTTTGAAGTGCCTATTATTCTTGGGAGGGGCCATTCTTTGCGACAGTAGATCATTTATGGATATGGAGAAGGGACAGATGACATTTCGGTTGATATGAAATGAACCTCAACATTTGTAGGACCATTATGCCCATAGTGGTGAGCGTCCAATTGATACTGCCATATCCCCCAAGACCAATACTGAAGAAGGATACATGAACAGAAAATGCAAAAACAACGTTTTTTGGTTGGTGATTTTGGTGCTTCTAGACAGTTATTGGGTACCTTGTCTTCCTAGCAATCTCAGTCCAAATAGATGGACCTTAACCTGATTACCCAAGTATTCCCTCATGGAGCAGTTTAGTTAAAGACAAGGAGGGAGTGCGTTAAGAGTGAATAGAGATGAGTAAAACTCTATTTTAAGCATAAAGCAATCGGGGAATGAGTGATAAGGTCCATAACCATCTTGTGACTTAGTATTCAGTGTCCCCAGTTCGTGCCCGCGACCTTAAATCAGGCGGCTTCTATCTTGGGAGGCAAACCCAATACTTTTATAGTCTTTTTGTAATGGTAGCATTTTTTTTACTAATGGGTTTTTTAAAATTTTCATGTACAATCAGCCAGGATATCTGCCGAAATTACTTACTCTCAGCAGGTCACTTGACGTATACAAAAATCGACGGACCTTGCGCCTCGGAGGGCCCATCCGTATGCATCGTCATTTGGCCAGGTACGTCTTTTCTAATTATTCTCAAACTAGGGCACACACTACGGACCCAGACGGATCGTACACAACTGAGATGGACGCATCGTGGCGGGTAATCGTCGTCTTCATTAATGAGACGTACCCGACCCGACCCGATGTGGAGTTTTTTTAATAAAATGTCACCATTTAAAACTCGCCCAACACCCATATCTCACACCCATTCCTTAACTATTCCTCCTATTTTCCCCTCCTTTTCATACTTCCACAATCTCACCCCCTCTATCATCACCCGATCATTGTTCCCCGACACTCCTCCAAGCCCACAAAAAGGTTATCATCGACTATTGGAGTTGCTGCATGGGTGTCTTCTCTTTCTCTTCTTCCTCTGTCACCACATACTTTTCCAATCTTGTTTTTTTTTCTCCAATTCTTAGGTATGTGTCCTCTAATTTCTACTCATTATCTTGAATTTTTTCTTATCATTAGTTTTAGCCTAGTTTTATTGATATTTGTCAATTTCTTTTATATAAAATTCTATCTAACAACCTACGTTTATAATCTATGAAAGTGCCGTGTTTACAATCCTAGACATAGGTGCTTTTGTCAATACAGTTTACTAGGTATTTGGGTTGACAAATGTATGTCCAACACAATACATTTCATTGGGTCATCGAGGATGAATGGGGTACCACCCCCAGTTCTGTCAGTGATCTACAGAATGAGACCCCGCTGACGGACCGTCGTACCGTGACGAACCGTCTAAAATACCCACGACTGACCGTCGTACCACGACGGACCTTGTAGGGTCCCTTTCCTCCAAAAGCCCTACACCCCACTACCCATTTTTTCTAACTCTGAAGTGTCGCAAACGGATGAGTACGACGGACCGCATATACCCACTGCGGTCGTCCTGCACAACGTTGGTTGTCAAGACCTATCCCTGAGGTCTCCACATTATCTAATTTTCCTCAACGACATCTACGACGGACCGTAATATCTTGACGGTCCGGTCCTGCAATGACCTGTAATGTCAGAGACCCTCTCCTAAGGTCCTCTATTTTTTTTCAAGAAAGTGTCCCTCTGACGACACCTACGACTACCGTCGTACCTGGACGGTCCGTCCCTACCAACATACTTCATACTAGTCAGAGACTCTCCTTCAGGGTTCCCATATATACATAGTCTAAGTAAGACACTACGACCCATGACGGACCGTCGTACGCACTACGTCGTCAACCTGGTCCGTTGTTTTTCCTTTCTATAGCAATCCATTTTTTTTTGTGGTTTTGGCTTGTCCTTGTTGCTCACCTTCTAGTACTATATTGATCTTTAACAGGTACTATCTACTATGGACAAAACAAGTCCGTCTATTATATGCACGCGGCGAGCGAAGTCTGTCATACCCCCGTAATGCCCGCCCGCATGGTCATTTGTCTGATGATAAACGTACCCTGAGTATGTGCCCCCAAGCACTTCCACCCCTTCCCGTGCTTCAACGTGCCACAAGAGCCACACTCCAACAGTGTCGTCCGTCTCGTCACTCTGCCTCCAATTCTAATGAGGAGCGCACCTACTGACCGGCAACACGCTTCTGGGTCAGCCAAATGAAGACTGAGCGTCTGGTCTCTTTCAGAGTTTCTGGCCGAGGAAGCCTCCGGCTCCTTCTGAGGTTCCCCGCACCTGCCCACCGTGGGACCCTACTCTCTCATCGTCTTCTTCCTAGTCCCCCGGATTAGGCTGACAGTTGGAATCCCCAAAAGGCATCCCCAGCTCAGGCCCCCCCGCGTCGGACTACTGACCATCCCAATCGGTGGTGTGTCGATGGGCAATTTCAGTCTTAACTTCTTTTACTCCGCGCCAAGTTCCTGACGACAAAGAGTTAGACTCGAACCCTCACATTGGAGCGGCGGGTCCCTTACATGGGTCCCCATCGCGATGCCTAGATCCCCCCAAATCTCCTCTTCATACCAGGCAGAGTCGCCTGGAGTGGACATCATGTCCGTTGTGACGTTACTGTGAAAATGGTCATAAGAGTTTCTCACTCCTATACGAGTGACTCTCCGACCACAGATTGAATAGGCGCTGCCCCCGCCATACGTAGCCCCACTGTAGCAGGTCCGAGTACGGGGGCTTTCAGTTGACATTTTCCCTCGGCGGAGGGTGTTGATGCTACACTCGTCACCCCTCTCACTCTGCCGAGTTTGACTACCGTGGCAGCTTGTTAAAAAAGATGGCGACTCCTGCCTTGGAGCCATCGCTGCAATACCCCCAGATGTGGATGGGACCTTGCACCTGTCATTGATGGGGAGTAGGGTGCCACTGGGTTGACCGAGCCAAAGGGGGGCCATCAAGAGGCCAACCTAACTTTTCATGGCGAGTTCTTTGTGGCTTTATGTCTTCCACGCCTTTCCCCCACAGCTGCTGCTGTAATATCGTTAGGCATGGGTCGAGCAAGGAGAGGGTTTTTCCAAAGGTCAAACTACTTATACCATTTTCGCTGTGCATGACTTTTTCTCTCTGCAGTTCCTAGGTGTGACTAGATGGCACGTTTGATTATCTCAAGACCCCTATGGGCACTGTTGAATGTCGTCCTCATCATATAGGAGGGCCAATGAGTTGGCTTACGCAGAGGGCCCCATAAAGATCTGCCGCCCCCACTTTGCTCACTATCTTGCTGATCCGGTAGGCCCAGTGCGTAGGCTTACGCAGGCGGCGTCCACTGACACTACCCTGGTCGAGTTCTATCCTCGGGTATTAGCACTCCCTGCTCCTCCTCTCGCACACCCTCTACCACGCTGGTTCCTCTTGCTAGGGTCCAAAAATTAAGAGGCGCAAATGGCTAACAACTTCTGCATCAATATCCAGTCCGTGGATGTAGCGGTCTATTGAACCGAGGCAAGAAGAGCGCCTGGAGAGAAATGGTCACTATACAGAGCGGAAGATCGCTGTGATGTTCACTAGCGCTTGGACCCTTTGAAGTTGCGGGGTGCTACAATCCCCGGCCACACCCCTCCTGTGATGTTGTCGACTCTTCAGGATGCAGTCGATTCTTCGCACCAGATATCGACACGATCTTGAGAGGATAAGGGTGGTTCGGATGGTCCTAGGCCCGTTATGTCGAGGCCTGCTGAAGACAACATTGTTGCGGCCCTATTCGCCACCTCAGAGATTCAACCACCCCCCCTCGGAAAGCATGACACGAGGCGTAGGGGTCCTAGCAAGGACAGCGCGAGCACGGAAGTAAAGGAGCGCCGTGAGATGGGGTCCAAGGAGAGCTCACTTGCTGATGGTCTATATTACCATTCTTGAGAATATTATGGCATAGGAGCAATAAATAATAAAACAAAACTTCATAATATATTCTAAGGGTTTTAGACGAATAAGTTACTATACTCTACTGATAAATAAAAAATAGAAAATAAAGAATCATCCGATGTACTACCCATTTAATGGGGGGGGGGGGTGGGGAAATAGTATTCTCGATTTGATGTTATACATATGTTTAGTGGATCAAATTTACGATTTCTTACCCTCATCTAACTCAAATCATTAACAATAAAGAAATTCCATTACCTATGATTTTCTAGAAATCACGCCCTTCGCCCGCCTTGTGGTGGGCCGTCCATGCTATTTTCTTTTCCTCCAACTTTTCCGGTTCGTTTATGGATATGGACGAAAACCTATTGCCCTCTACTCTAAATGAACCTCTGTGCGCGGGATTTAATTTTGTCGAACTCTAATGCGGATTCCGACGGATTATAACACACAAGAAGAGAGAAAAGCATATAAAAGAAATTTAGATCAATATTGAATTATGATGGAATGTCTTTAATTAATCATTTCTTCTAAATTTTGAAAGTAAGGTGCACATACTATTTACCTTAAAAATATATACTTAGAGGTAAAAGTAACTGGATAAATACTTATGGAGTTAACAAATTCATCAATACCGAGATTTATATTATGTCCGGCCCTCATACCAAACCACCCCCGATAAATCATCCCTCTACATCGCCTTTTAACTTTTCTGTCCTCAATTCCTTCCATGTTCGCGACAATTCAATATCAACAAGTCAATGTAGGTAGCTTATTTGATTACTGTAACCATTCTGAACAACCCTAATAAATATTTCTTAGACGATATATAAAATTAAATTTAATAAATCAGTTTTCAATATAATTATCAATCTCAAAATAAAAAAAATTGTAGAGCTAGAGAAAGTCAACTGTTCATGTCAATGTTTTAATGCTATGTGTGTGAACCTTTTAAAGCTTTCCAGTGCTGCATTTGTTTTTTGCATCCATTGCCGGCTAGTTACTTATGGTTGGGGGCCTCCTCGTTACTCACTCAGTATTTTGCTATCGTATGAAAAGTAATTATTCAAATTAATTGTTTTGATTTTAATTGTAAATGATCATAATATTTCTTAGAGAAGTGCAATCCTCCTATTTATAATTTAGATATTTCTCCTGCTCTTCTCCGTTGATTGTATTTTACAAAAACAATACAGAGGAAATTATACATTCATCATTCTAAGGCATCTTTGTATGAATATTAAATCGTATATAGGTATAGGTAACTCTTGGTAACTTTTAATTTTGCTCATGATTGATGAAAGAGTTATTACAGTTGATATGTGTTTATTTTTAATAAAATTTCATCTATGAGTCGATTTGTAAGGTAGCTTTAATTTTCCATTAATAAATTAATCCATGTCCTCATACAACATTTCCTATTTGACCAACCACAAGAATTAATTGGTACTCTGTTAAAATCAATCCCGGCTTATAAGAAGACAATCATCAAAGAAGAAGACAAGAGAAGTAGATAAAGAAGGGAATTTGCTTCTTATTCCAAGTTGTGTGTAAGTCGCATTTGTATATGATACAATAGTATTAACCCACCGCTGTGTTTAATAGATGTGAGATCACTCAAAAGACACCAATATTAAAGTATCTAATAAATAGATACATTGTTATCAAAGGTCATGAAACCTAGTGAATATTGATGGTTGTTTCAATGTACCAACTTTATGGACTGATCCACTCATTCATGGATTTAACGTACCCTTTTTATTTTCTTATAGTATTTTCACTTTTTTTATTTATCGTTTGCACTCTTTGTTTCTTGTTTTGCAATAATATACAAGTTAATGTATGGTATTAATTGCTTTTCTAAAATTTCTAAAACTTGGTATGCAATTGCCTTGTTCCCATTTAACTATTACCACTTACTAGGATCTCACCTCCATATATATCTCAATTTTTTAAAAGTTTGCAAGCTTTTGTGTATGTGAATTTAATGGTATTATAAATAGGATGGATCATCATAAGTCCAACAATATTTAGAAATATTTGTTTATTTATTAATGGCTTTATTTTTGTTGTTTTTCAATTCAAGATTCATCGTACATCTTTGATCGGATCATACTTTTTTTTTTACTTTTTTGGGCATTGTTGATTATATCAGAAACAATCATGTTTTCCTATTTCAAATAATTCGGGAATTACATTGATTGATAATGTTTTTCGTTATCTATTGTAGAATTTTTAAATGAATCTTAATGAAAAAATGAAAGAAAGTTAAAATCCCTTAATTTGTTTGGAATAGACTAGCATAATTAAATAAAACCTAATGTCCCTAGTACATAAAACATAGACATAGAGGAAGTGTAGAAGATTTTGAAAAACTATAATTTCATTCACTTGAAAAAAACGTGTTGTAATTTTTTTGTTTAATTGGTTTTTTAAAGATATATTCCCTTCTATTTTTGTCCTTTGCAGCAAGAAATGAGAACTTTATTTATTTTAGTTCTATTAAGTTTATACATTCAATAAGCAAATTAATATACTTTTTGTCTTCATGTTATATTGGTGTATGATAATTTTTCTTTTTGGGGGTAGATATTTATGTTTATTGCTATTGATCTCATTTTTTTTTTCACATACAAAAACTATTTAATATTATGTGAATTCTCACTATCATGAATTCGATTGATAATACAATTGTTCTCTCTACTCTTATTATTGAAGGTTTTATAATTCAATCATTAAATAAAAACAACTCGTCTTGAGAGAGATATCTGCAACGAATCCAAAGAATTTGGCCACCAAAAAATTAAAAAAATCTATAATATTTTTTATTTCAAATAACGATTAAAAGATATTAAAGTAAAATAATACAAATATTCAAAAAGGTAAAACAATATAAGCAAAATGTTATGTTTTGCCACATTTCTAAACATATTTCTCCCAATGATTTTTTCTTCCTAATTTTATATCCAACAACCTTTTGCTAACGTTATTAATTATGAATGGTGGCCCCCGCCAGAACAAAGCCCCCCCCCGTCGTTCCCCCCTTTAATAATGACGGACCCTCGCCTCGCTTTCCGTATTCATTTGTGGGTCTTTTGACCCTATTTTTTTTTCAATTTCGAGAATCAAACCACGGATTATTGTCACTCTGATGTAAACTCGAAGAAGTCGTAACATCAAAAAAATAAGAGTAACTATCAGTCTGGAGCGAGCTCATCGTTTGGCGAAATAACTAAACTATCAACTCTAGTCTGCCTACAGTCAGACTTACAGGATTAAGGCCGGCCGAGCAACGTCGGGGCTAAACTAAGTCCTACCGACTTGAATCACGCTTTCTAAGGAGAACCCTCAGTCAAAACATAAACTAATGCCCAACATACTTCTGATAACCATTATTCAAACATACAGTAATCGATATGCAAGAAGGGTCAATTAATAACAATAAAAAAGCTCACACCTCCCCCTAAATTCCATAAAAAGGCTGCATATGAGTCTTAACACCTATGATGATCCAATAATAAACTACCCAACCCAATCCCAACTAATCAACATGCATTCCCATGGGTGGTTGTGCGAGTTCACGGTCTAAGAAGAGAACGTAGCCTACCCCTGACCTAGATCACGCGGCTCCAAAATTCACTTCCTCTCGGATCGTTTACTTTATACAAGGCCTCGAAACCTTTGATACACGATCAAATCGAGTCCACGACGTTATTACGGTCATTTCAACACTAAAACCAAGAAACGGAGACGTGTCAATTTCGCGGTCAATAATTAAAAAAGATGGGATCCCCCCCGCGGTGAAAATCCAGAATTAACCACAAATAAAAGTCCTAAATAACTCTCGAAACTTGGTGTCCATAATGAATCACAATTCAGGATTCAAGACCATCCAAATGAACAGCACAAAAAAACCCAAAATCTAAGCTAAAAAAAAAATCAGCAACAATGCAGCAGCTACTTACGCGTTTACCTAAAATGAGGTCCCACAGCCAAAACCAATCACAAACCGACGATGATACTCATGCAAAACCACACAATATAGTCCTCTTGAATCACTTATATTCGGACGTAACATGGCCAAAAAAAAAAATCACCTTCTAAAATTTCCTCCCAAAGTTTGAAGCTCGAAAATGAGGCTATGGAAGCAGTTAAACATAAAATTTACCTCAAATCAGGTCCCCAAAATAAGATTTCCCCAAGCTCACCAATGCATTTCCCCGTCGAAAAATCTCACAAGTCTTAGCCTTTTGGAATCGCCCAATTTGGAGTTGTATAGCTCAAAATAATCGAATTTTCAAAGTAGACACAAAGGCTGAAAATTGGGTTTTATAAGGACGAAGCTGTCCTAATAAACCCAAAATCTTGGTCGTTAAAAAAACCGTGCCAATTCTTGTATGCCTAAGGGCTGCAAAAAAACCAACATTGCCAGCTTGCCCCTACTTTCTTTAAAGTCTCCGCCGGGTGCTCGTAACCCGTTCGGAACCTGATAAAAATAAAACAGATTGCTACCCTACAAAGTCGACATTCCGGACTCAAAGTTGAGTTCGATTCGGCTTTAATACTGACATTGATTAGGCTAATAAGGTCTGGATGATTTTCCACGGGAATATATGATTATGGTAGATAGAGACTCTTTCAGCAGCTATAGTTCGACATCTTTTGTCGGGTATCCGGCTTTAAGGTCCGGCCTCGAACCATCCACATCCTTATGTAAGCATCCGATTAGATGTCGGCGTTCTCAATTAAATTAGAGCCTCCGGTTAGAGGTCCGGCCTCAGTTTACTTATATTTTGTAATTGTCTACTTGTGTAATTCGGTAAGCGTCCCTGGTTCAAAGACCGACCTCCGTACCGTCAATTCTACGTTTTGGGTTCGATGTTCTTTGGCCTCGAAGTTCTAATCTTCTCCTTTAGTATAGTTATTTTGTGTTCGCGGGCTTATGGGGGCCCGTTCGGTTTTTTATTTAACTTTCGTAGGATTGTAACTTCTTGGCTTATGGTGGGTCCAATAACGTGTATTGTACCTATTTCTATATTAATTTAGTTATATCTTTATAACACTCGTGTGCATATTGTGTTACTTTTGCTTTCCGTTTCTTAACCTCTATTTTTTGTGATTCCGTCTTTTTTGTAGTGATTTTACTTTTCTAGTTCAGTCGGTGCCTGATGCCGTACTGGGTACCACTGTTGTTTGGTACTCATGCTATCTGTTCTCTATTTTTTTGTGATTGCTGTCCGAGCACCAATGTAGCATTGACGAGTTTGGAGCTTTCTGGTCTGGAGACAGGGGTGAGCACACACATTTTGTGTCTATTTCAGTATCCATATATTTATCTAAGACTTGTCCTTTCTTTTCGAACAGTCTAGTTTCGGGGCCACTGTTGGACTTTGTACTCGTTTTGTTGGTATAGCTCTGTATTAGTGACTTCCAGGCTCTGATGGATTCCCTTTTGTATTATGTTTTGTCTTGCGTTATGTTGTTATAGAGTAAATTTTTTGGCTTATCTTGTTTTAGTTTCGACCCTCACACCTATTACTGTTGTTTTGGGTTGTGATTTGGGGCTTACCTACTGGTGTTGTTTAGTAGGGTTCCTTCCATGGCTCGAGAAATTGTCATGATAGTCGGCTCCTGCTGGGGCGTCTAGCCTCCCTAACTGTGGAGATAGCGGGATATTACTTCTGATAGTACGGTTTTTTGCTGAGGCACCACTGAGGGGTCCAGATTGCAGAAGACGGGGTCCGGGGAAACAGACCCACCAGCTTGCTGATCGTGACGGCGCTTTGCGCCACTGGTTTGCTTCACCTTTCACCTACACTCTAGTATCTAATTTTTTATTCATTGGGACCAATTGAATTTTTTTTGTTGTGGGGGGGGGTAAATGAAAGTGAGGCTTGGTTGCGTCTGAGTAGGCCCAATTCACTATCCTCTTTTGGGGTTTTTCTTTTCCTCTTCCCTTGCCTGTGTTCTTTTCCTAAAAGACTGTTAGTTTTTTGTTGAACTCGGCATGTCTTTATCTTTTGTACATAGTTTAATTTCTGGAGCAATGATGGCAAAATAATATCCTTATAAACGGGAAAATCAATGCATGACCTAGCATGTAATTGATATGTGTGGCTATAAGCATGAACCTAGAGGTAAACCACTGCGTAACCCTCAGTCTAAAATTCGAACTATGTGTCTGAGAATCTGGTAGAGTTATGAAAGAGTCAGTGAGTGTGGAAGATTTAATATTCCACTATTTTTGTCACTAATCTAGAACATGCCTGTTTGTCTTGCTAAAAGTAGCTGTAATAACAATTAGGAAGGATCAGAGACCGCATTATTCATATAGCCCATTTTTACCTAAATAACAGAAAACCAATGAAAATTTACTTCTTTGATCCAAATGATTTAGCTTAATTAACCTTTCTTTCTCACAACAACTTATCTTTTCTGGGAATATTGTGTTGGCCCCCCCGGTCCCCTCCTTGGACATTGTTAACCTCAGCTATGCCAAAGAGCCATAAGTTGGAGGGTGGCTTACGTAGTAACCACCTCTTTATGCCCTGACCCAACTTTAGGTATGTGTTTACTTTGACTCATGGCAAAGCCTGATGAGGGTGGCTATTAATGAGGAATCTCTGGAAAGTGGTTTGAAAGAACAAAAGAGCTAGAAATACCAAAATAAAGTGTACGTCTCAAATTCGTTGAAAGAACTTTAAAGAAGAAAAGAAAAATATACCATACTATAATCCAGAAAGAAGAAGTCACTTCTCTCCAATGAAATAATTAAGACACAACTATACAATGGGCCCCAGACTCTGCGGCCCCTGGGCGCGCTCCCTCTCGCCCCGGTCGTTTCGCTGCTCTGTCCCGGAGGGACAAACGTTACTAAGTATCCTACATACTCCCCTCCCCTGGCCCCTGAGCCTATGTTACAACTAACGAAAGTTCTATCATGATCCTAAGGGTTGTATAGCGAACTTAAAGCAGTGAAAAGAAGGGCAGGATTAGGAAATAGTTATGATGACGTGTTGAATTTGTTTTGGAAGTGAGTGTTCAAAAGTAATCCTTATACTCAAACTGAAATGAATTTGTGTGGAAAAATGAGGATTTTGTTTTTAAAGTGAGAACTAGTTGCATTTACCGATAAAATTAGCACCGTCGGTTAGAAATTGAAAGAGGATATGTGTTATTGCATGGTGAGGTTCTGTTTCATGTTCTGATCCAACCTCATTCCCCACCTAATAGTTATAGCAGTGCATATCTATTAAGAGTAGTAATCGATAATTGAGAGCCCCACGATTGCAAAGATAGAAACATGGATATTATTGTACAAATATTTGTATTGAGTCTAGGGCGTCGCTTGAGGACAAACCAACGAATTTAAGTTGAGGGTGTTGATATACCGTGTTCATGGTATATACTACTTTTTGCTTAAGTTTATGTGTCCAAATCTTTTTTTGCTACTTTTTATATAAGTTTCTTCTCCTTTTTTGCAGAAATATGTTCAAAAAGAGGTATGCGGAGGTTTTTGAGCGAAGAAATGCATAAGAGACCATCACGGAGCTTGTGACGGTCCGTCAATGCCTGTGACGGTCCGTATGTGGCAAGCGAGTGCAGGCTGGCTGAAGGAAGATGGATAAGTCTGACCAGTTTGGGGTTACAGGAATCTTGACGGTCCGTCGTTATCTGAAGTCCGTCTGCGGTTCATCATGAAGTTCAAGAAGTAATCCCATAACCATATTCCAAAGAGTGTTTTAAAGTGTTTTGGAACGAAGACCTCGACGGACCGTTGTGCCTATACGGTCGTCATCACTTGCCGTCGAGGGTAATTAGAGGCAGCATAAAATTTCATCAGTATGGGACGACGGAGTCGCATGACGGCCTCGTGACCCATGATCCTCGCGGAGGTCCGTCGACCCCAGCCCAATCGTTTTGACAGATTTTTCAGTAAACAAACAAAACACAAAAAAAACAACTCTAGTCCTTTTTAATTAGGTTTTTATTTTTCTTCTATAAATATTTTGAAAAACCCCCTCGTTTTTCTGGTTAGACGTATGGATTAATTAGTTAGACAACTGTATTATTAGGTTTATCTTAGACTTTTCTCATTATTTTGTTGTGAGTTTTTTGACTTAATCAAGCAAACTTAGGCTTTTACTCTTTAATCATTGAAGTCGTAATGAGTTCTTATATCATTATTTGAATATTGTGATTATGACTATGGGTACTAACCTCCATAGCGTAGGGGGTGGTGGGAACCAAAGGCTAATAAGAAAACCTAATTACCACATACCACCATCTCTGCAAGACATAGTGTCTTGCATGTATTAATATTCTTTCGCTTAGAAGTCTTTTTTAAACGGATGCCAACGTTAGAACTCGCCTTATGCTACTTTGCGACCAAGGAGGTAGATATAGGAAAAGAATATCAACATAGATTAGTGTATAGCTATCTAATAGGCTAGTATTGATTGGTACGAGTAATATCTTAGTCAAATTCAATCCGATGCTTAATAGAGGTAAATGATAGGGTTAGATAGCAACACACGCAGCCGGACCAAGGTGGTAGTGGATTTTCTAGATGCCGACCAGGATTTAGAAATACATACTTGTCACTCTGCATGCCAGGTACTAGGAAAGATTTTTATAGTTAGAATTATAAAGTTATTACCCTTCGGGGAACACGTAAACCCTAGTTTACTTTGATTAATTATGAAACTCCAACATTCAAAGCTGTTTAGTGCCTTTTCAATTGTCACTTAGTTATTTCATTCATTTAGAAACGAACCACCCTTTAATTGTTTTTGCTTCCAAGGAAGTAATTGACCTAACAATGTATATAGGTTTAATTAGTCTAAAAACTATTTTTCCTCATGGGAAGATCCCAACTCACTAGTTGGGTTATTTACGTCACACAACCACTTTACTTTCTTTTTTTGAGAATAATTGAGCTACATATAAGGACGAGAGGGGTGGTGACCATCGACTCACAGACGGCCCATCGATCGCAGTCCGCGTCTCTGAGGGTCTGATACACTCACATTTACTTTTGAAAATTAAAAGTGTCCAGCATCAAGTAAAGAACTCGAACAAGTGAGGTGTGGGATGGTTCCCACGAGGAAAATGGTCGACTTAACTTTAATTCTTATTATTAACTTCTATTTAAGTCAATTTTTTCCCGAAACAAATAACTAAAGGATTTTTGATTAATAAAGCAATTAGCTAAATTAAAGCAAGCAAGTGACAGGTTCAAGTATTGGAGTTTATCAAGTAAATGAGGAGTAAATAAGGTTGTAAAGTGTTTCCCCACAGGCTCATACCTTAGTACTTCAAGTTATACAATCCTTTCTAGGTAAACCCTTCATGCAACGTGATAAGTTAAGTATCTCTAAATCCTTGGGTCCACATCTATAGAATTTTCACTTTGCAACCTTGGTCCGGCTACGTGTGTTGGCTTTCAAAATCTTATCTTTCCTCAATAAGCATCCTATTCGATATTGACTAGTTATTACCTCGTACCAATCAATACGAGCCTATTAATATGTAATACACTAAATCTATGTTGATTTTCTTTTCCTATTATCTACTACTTCCTTGGTCCCGCACTAACAATAAGAATGAGTTCTAACGTGGCCATCCTTTAAAAGTACTCTAATCTACGAAAGATTCGTAACACATGCACGACACTATTCCTGAATTGTTTATTTTAATCTAGATTTTAACCTTGTTATTTTTACCCATGGTTTCCCCACAACCCTGTTTTTATGGAGTTTAATTACACATTCTAATAACCACACATTCATAATTAAGACTTTTATGAGAATGGAATAAATCTGAAATTCACTTGAGATTTCACAAAAACAACCAACATGATTCTTCGACAAATTATGATCAAATACCAAAAATCAAGAGTTCAACAATTAAACAAGAGACTAAAAAATATCCAAAATTCAACCCAAAAATGAGGTATTTTGAAACTACATAATATCTCATAAACATAACCTAATAAGAGAAGGACTCTATGTAACAAAGTCCTGTCCAAAATTGCGTGTCCAATTGATGATCCCGTGCGACGAAAGTCATGGACATGACGGACTCATCGTTGGCTTCGTCATTCCATACTTGGCACAATTTTATGATCTTTCGGTCATCAAAATTTCTGTTACACAACCTACCCTCGACGGACAAATATGATGTGACCGTTGCAAGCATCGACGTTAAATGTCAGGGTTCCGTTCCACAACACTTAGAAACTTCCTTGAAATTGGTACTGGAACCTACTCCTCCTGGCAACCATGACAAATATGCAAGGAGGGATCGCATGCTATGACTGTCCGCATGATCTTCCGTAGTACCGACACTTGTTTTGTCCTACTTCCAACTTGCTTCAGCACAAGCATTTTCTTTCACTACTGTTCCACCAGGATACCGACCATAACAGTACAACGGACCGTCGTGGGCTCCTTAGGTGGTCACTTCTGCAATTTCGTCTCAAATCCTCCGCGTTCTCCTTTGGACAGATTTCCTGTAAATAAAGAGAAACCTACATAAAAAATCAATAAAAAAAGTCTTTAGACACACACTAAACTTAAGGAAAATACATTGAAAGTACCGTTAAACAACGGTACATCAACACCCTCGACCTAAATTCGTTGTTTGTCCTCAAGGGACGCAATATGACTCACTACAAAATCTTTGTACAACAGTATCTGTCTTTTAACTTTCGCAATCATTTGACTATCAATCCTGATTATTCTCATTATGTTCATGCATGCTATCATTATTAGGCTTGAATTGAGACTCACCATAACTTGACAACTATCCTCTTTGATCTCTCACGTAGGTGCTAATTTTTGCAGAATTGCAACTAGTGTCCTCACTTCAAAATAACATCCTCATTTTTAACAAAATGATTTCTGTTTGAGTATAAGGATTACTTTTCATTATTCGCTCTAAGAACAACTTCATAACTCATGTATACATATTTCCATAGGCTTGCCCTTATTTTCACTCAGTTTCTTGGGGAAAAAGAACACAGGCTAGAAAACCCTAAAAGAGGATCGTGAGTTGGGTTATTCAGACTTCACCCTAGCACTCAATCTCCATTTAACCCACCCCCAACAAAAATATATGCAATTGTCCCCAATGCATAAAAGAATCCAAAATAATAGAGTGGTAGGTGAAGCAAACATTAGGCGCAAAGCGCCGTCGATCAACAAGCTGGTGGGTTCGTTGTTCGAAACCTACTCCCTCTGTAGTCTGGAAACTTTCAGTAGTGTCCTCAGCATCAACAACACCCTCAGTATTTCCTCTCTCAACAATAACAACACCATCAGTAGTGATCTACTCTTCCTCAATAACTCTGGAGCTACACGCCCAACAGCCAACTCAATATCCCTCAACTGAGGTCCTTCTCATCAGCAATTGAGGCTCTCCCACAACATCCTACTCTCGGTGCTCCCTCTTCTGTGCCCTAGCCTCATCCTCATGTCGACCTCTACGCCTCTTGGCATGCTCTCATGGTAGATGTGGGGGCATTGAAGCAGTGGAGAATACGGCCGCCAAAGCAGTATCCTCAGTGGGCTCTGCAGAAGGGGCGTCAGACTCAGACACCCTAGCATCTAGAATCATGTCCAAGTCCGCTAACAGACTCTCTATAGCAGCCTGAAGGGTCGACAAGTCCACTGTAGGGGATGGCCGGGATAGCACACGCAACTCAAAAAAGTCCAGGCACTGATGAACTTCCATAGTTTTCATCTCCGTGTGCTGGACCATCTTCCGCTCTATACGCTCCCCGCCTCAGCAATAGACATCTTCATCTAAGGCTGGATATGATGTAGAAGACTGGCCATTTGGGCCTCAAGTTTTTGGACCCT
Organism: Solanum habrochaites; assembly: GCA_027704765.1. Classification (NCBI taxonomy): domain Eukaryota; kingdom Viridiplantae; phylum Streptophyta; class Magnoliopsida; order Solanales; family Solanaceae; genus Solanum; species Solanum habrochaites. Next base: position 21,630 of record JAKWJA010000631.1, read on the forward strand.
AGCAAGTGGGACCATAGTGGCAGAGGCAGTCGAACGAGGGGAACCCGGAGCAGTGCTAACACCCAGGATAGATTCGACCGGGGTGGTGTCAGTAGGCTTAGATATAGCATGGGTAGCCGCTTGGTCCTGCTCTATTGAATCGTCCAGGTTCTCACCAAGTGGAGGTACCTCCGGCGGGGCCCTCTGCATGGGGCTAACTCATTGGCCTCATCCCTGATAAGGCCTATATAAACAGTGCCCAGCGGGGTCTTAATCGGATCTATGTGCCAAATGGGCACACCAGCGGACCTGCACAACGCAAACACCATGCATGGAAATGGGTAAGTAGTAGTGACCTTGAAATCCCTCTCGTGCATGACCGCTTGAAGAAGCCAAGCGAAATCCACCTCAAACCCTGCTATCATCGCCTCCATCAGAACTCCGCGATCCGATGTGACTATATTATCAACAGTAGTGGGGAAAAGGCAATGGCGGACTATCAACCATAGAAACCATGAAGGTTAGGTTAGCCTTCTTGATGCCTCCCATCGGCTCAAGTACCAAGCCAGCAGCCTCTCCATCAACGGATAAATACTGGGCCAACCACCTCTTGGTAGTCTCTCTCAACTCTGGATCACACAAGAACCGTCCATATTTAACAAGTTTCCACAGATATTCGAACTCAGCGGTGAGAGGAGTCCTAGTGGCATCAACATCCTCGCCGTATACATACCAGCGTATGGATGGCAATAAGATGTCTACCCTCTTGACACGTACTCAGATGTTATCTAGTGGAGACTGTTTGGCGGGGGCAGCCCTCCTATCAATTTTGGATCAGAGAGTCACCATATACGAGGCGTAGAACTCTCTAACCAACTCATCACTATACCAGCCCAAAGCACAATCCATCTAATATAGCCGGTGCCTGGTGAAGAGTGCATGCATATCAAGCATGGTGGGGAGACTTCCCGTAAGGACCTGCCTCTCCAGGGTAAGGGTCCGAGTCATGACACCCTTATCATTCAGCATCTTGGCGTAGAAGTACACCTGAAACTACCCCTCAACACACCACCACCTGGGCTGGTCGGCAACCGGGGCGGGGACTTAACTCAGTGGTGATGGAGTGGAATCAGCACTATCGGCCTCATATGACGAGGCTAACTAGCATGAAGTGGATGGAGATGAAGCTTTTCAGACCCCTAGACTTCTTTTGAATCTGATACTTCCCCAGAACTGGAAGCATCACTAGAGTGTGTAGCAGACCCAGAAGGTGTGCCAGTCAGTATGCGAGATCTTTAGGAAGGAACTGACTACTTTGGGCGCCACCTTCGTGGGGGTTGATCTGGTGGTACGTGAAGCCCGTATAGGAGTGACAGTGCCTGGGGACACGTATTCGGGGTAACGCTCATCGTTAGAGCCAATGACTAGTCGGGCAGATGGGGCGACAGACTTTGATCGCCTCATGCGTACACGAGATCTACCTTTTGTGCCATAAGTGTTAGTACCTGAAAAGAAAAACAATTAGTACCAGTAGAAACAAACAAGACATGCAAAAAAGAAAACAAAGATGTAAAACCAAAACTGAAAAAATATTGTTGTAATTTCTGTGCTGTTCAATGTAACAGTTGACGGTCCATCGTGAGCATGACGGACGGTGATGACGGTCCGTCATGAAATACTTGAGAAAATTTATTGGACTCTCAGAAAGAAAGTCTCTAACAAACACAACAGTTGTGAAGGACGGACCGTCGAGAGAACGACGGTCCGTCGTAGAGGTCCGTCATTGGAGACTTAGAAAATATTTTTAGACTCTTAGGAATAGGATCTCTGACAACCATGCCAGTTATGAAGGACGTACCATGGAGGGCACAACGGTCTGTCGTAGAGGTCGTCGATGGACACTTAGAGAAAATGAACAAGAATTGGTGGGACGGACACCCTGACGGTCTGTCGAGGGCACGATGGTCCATCGACGGGGTGTCATTCTGTCCTTCATTGACAGAAAAGGGGATGCTTCTCTAATCCCCTAAAATGCTAATCGAAAGAATACTTATCAACCCACGATTTCTAACCCAATTACCCAGCACACTAGCAATCCTAAGGAAATAGTTTCTCGAGTTTTAGCATGCCATTTTGGAGGACTATCAACGTAAGTCAGAAAAAATTATAAGAAACATACACCCCCATTTGATTTAGTTAACACAACACCACCATTGTGTTTACTATGTGAAGGGTCTTAAGTCATGTAGGAGTAACGGGGTGAGTTCGTAGCATGCACTAGGGGTCAAATTTTGAAGATTCAACATTAAGAATCAAGCATGGATCATGGAAAAAAAGAAATAAATGTAGATGATTTAGAGAATAGAACCTTATACCTGATATTTGGAGAAGATGAAAACAAAGTAAGGCACAAAACTCCGCTGATCAGCAGAAGAACAATTGACTCCGACCGGCAGATTAGTTGAAGAAGCAAGGAGATTGGAAGAGGGAAGATTAGGGGAATTTGGGAAGGGATGGAGAATCTGATTTTTTGGGAGAGAAAGAGAGTGTTTGGGAGTTGAAGAGGGAGTAAATAGGGGAAGTGAGGGAAAGAAATGATTAGAATTAAGAGGTGGGAATTTAAAAGGTTTAAACAGTTTTAATATTCACCGGTCGAGTCGGGTCGAGTTTATGGGTATTGATGCGACGAGTACCCATTGACGGTCCGTCATGGGTGACCTTATTTAGAAAAAATTGAAAAACTTACCTGGACATGATGGATGCTTGCGATGGTCCGTCGATGGGTCCGTCAATGAGTTCTGCACACCAATTTTCTTATGATGTGCTACCTGCAAATCTAACACCCATGAAAAGAAGTAAAAGCGGTCGCATCAAGTAAAGAATCCAACTAGTGAGGTCGGGATCGTTCCCACAAGGAAAATAAAGGGGGTTTTGATTAATAAAAGCAATTAGCTAAATTAAAGTAAACATGTGACAGGTTCAAGTATTGGAGTTTAATCAAGTAACGAGTGTAACTAGGGTGTAAGTGTTCCCCACAGACACCTAACTCAATAATTCTAGCAATAACAATCATTTCGTAGTATCTTGTATGCAAAGTGATAAGTATCTCTAAATCCTTGTTCTGGCATGTAGAGAATTTCACTCCACACCTTGGTCCGACTACGTGTGTTGCTTTACAAAATCATATCTTTACCACATATTAAACATCATATTTGATATTTGACTAAGTTGTAACTTCGTACCAACCGACACTAGCCTATTAGATAGTATACACTAAATCTATGTTGATAATTCTTTCCTATTATCTACCTCCTTAGTCCGCCAAGTAGAAATAAGGCGAGTTCTAACGTTGGTCATCCGTTAAAAAGACTTCTAAGCGAAAGAATTAGTAATACATGCAAGAAACTATTCTAGAATTGTTCTTTTAGCTATATTTTACCTTGTTATTTACCCATGGTTCTGACAACCCTAGTTATGGATTTTAGTTGCCCATTCTAATAATCACACAATTCATATTGATAATATAAGAATTCATGCACTTACTTTTATGATAATGAAGAAAATCCATAAATTCACTTGAATTATTTACAAAACCACCAACAATTGATTCTGAAAAAGTATGATCAAATACCAAAATCAAGAGTCCAATACATAAACAAGAGAACTCAAAAATATCCAAAAGTCTAACCCCCAAAATGAGGTTTTTTGAACTATTTATATAAAATAAAACCTAATAAAAGAAGGACTCTATTTAAGGACGAATCTGTCTAAAACGCGTCTGAATTGACAATCCTTGCGACGGACCGTCATGGACACGACGGACTATTGTGGGCTCCGTCATTCCATAGTTGGCATAATTTTTTGTTGCTTTCTTAATCAACCTTCTGTTACCCCCGACGGACAGATATGACAAACCATTGCAAGGAAGGCGGTCTGTCACGGGGTTTCGTTTCACAACACTTAGAAACTTTTTGAAATTGGGTAATGGAACTACTCTATGACAACCACAAAGAGTATGCAAGATGGATCGTCATGGATATGAAGGTCCTTCATGAGCTACCGTAGTCCCACACTTTGTAAGACTTCCCCAACTTCCTTCAGCAGCCCATAACATTCACGACGGACCATCGTGGGCTCCGTAGGTGGTTACTTTTGCAATTTCTGCTCAAATCCTCCTTGTTCTCCTTTGGAACGATTTCCTGCAAATGAAGAGAATCCTACATAAAAAATCAATACAAAAAGGCTTTAGACACACACTAAACTTAAGGAAAAGACATTGAAAGTATCGTGAATCCACGGTACATCACGGTCGAGTTTCTGATTAATTTAAATTGGTCTCATTTAATTAGCTAGGGGGTTAGGTGTTTTAATTAGGGGTTAATAGATTCTATATAAGTTGATTTAAGACCCAATATAAATACTCCCAACCCTCATTAATCGATATAAAACTCTCAAATAAATTCTATTCCGTCTCTCTTATTTCTCTCTCTACTTGAACTCACCACTGAAGACTAGCAAGGATTAGGGTTTGGGGGCTGGAAAGGAACGAATTCACCATCCAAATTGTTGTGAAATATTAAGGTATGGGTTCTATTCACCTTTGAGACTCTTTCAAAAGGGTTCCTTCAAAATAAATTTTAAAAGTTGAGTTTTCTTACGGGTTTCATCCAATTACAAGATTGAAGTTATGAATTGAGTTTTTGATGATTTTTTTAGGTCATATTGAGTACATTAACATGTAATTCAACTTTTTTATGGTAATTGTTGATTGTTTGGTCTAAATTGAAGAATATGATCCTCCATCCGTAACCCTAATTTGTGATCTTGACCTATATTATATTGTGATCATTCAGTTTAGTTGGGTATTGATTAGATTACTATCCTATGGTGTTAGGATGATTAAATTAAGATGAATTATAGGCCTATCATTCTAGTTCTTGAGATTTGATTTAGGTTATGAATTGTAATGTGGAATTAGCGTATGTATCTTGTCTAAAGTTGTGATGTAGTGTTGAATTGTGCTATAGAGATGCAATTGACCATGTCATTTTATTGGTTATCATTGTGTGATGATGTTACTCCCAAAATTGGGCTGAGTTATGGGTCATTTGAGGGTGGTATTTCAAACCCTTAAAGAACATCAATTGTACGCCAAATATAGTAAGTGTGAGTTTTTGTTGAGGTCGGTGACATTCCTTGGGAACAACATATCTAGTAAGGGAGTTGAGATAGACCCAAGAAAAGGGGAAGCAGTGAAAAACTGGCCTAGATGATTGACTCCAACTAACATTAGAAGTTTCTTGGGTTTAGCGGGTCACTATCAGAGATTCGTGGATGGTTTCGCGTTCATTGCGTCTCCTTTGACTACTTTGACCCAAAAGAGTAAGAAGTTTGAGTGGTCGGAGGCATGTGAGAAACATTTCCAATTTTTGAAACATAGGCTCACTTTCGCTCAAATATTGACTTTACTGGAAGGTATAAAGGGTTTTGTAATATATTGTGATGCATCCCGAGTGGGTTTGGGTTGTGTGCTTGTGCAACTTGGGAAAGTGATAGCCTATGCATCTAGGCAACTTAAGGTAAATGCGAGAAACTATCCCACTAATTACCTTGTGTGAGAAGTCGTGGTGTTTGCTTTGAAATTCGGAGGCATTACTTGTATGGGGCTCATGTTGATGTCTTTATCGATCATAAGAGTCTCCAATATGTGTTTACCCAAAAGGAGTTGAATCTCCGACAAAGAAGGTGGCTAGTGTTATTGAAAGATTATGATATGAATGTCTTTTATCACCACGACAAGGCTAATGTAGTTGCGGATGCCCTAAGTCGTATGACTATGGGTAGAGTATCCCATCTTGACGAAGCCAAGAAGGACCTAGCAAGGGAAGTTTATAGGTTTTCTAGGTTGGGGGTGAGGTTGGAAAGTTCTCTGAATGGGGGTGTTGTAGTTCATCATAACTCAGAGTCATCTCTAGTGGCTGAGGTAAAGTCCAAACAACACCTTGATCTCACATTCATGAAGTTGAAAGAATCGGTTATCGGCAAGTTGAATGAATCCTTCTTCTTAGGGGGAATGGTGTGTTAAGGTACCAAGGGAGATTATGTGTTTCCTATGTAGATGGGTTGAGGGATCGGATCTTAGAAGAAGAACATGGGTCCCGCTACTCAATTCATTCGCAGTCCACACAAATGTACCATGACCTAAGGGAGATATATTGGTGGGACGGTCTAAAAAGGGACATAGGGAGTTTGTCGCTAAGTGTCCGAATTTTCAACAATTAAAGGCCGAAAACCAAAACTCGGGTGGCTTACTACAAGAGATCCAATTTCCTACTTGGAAGTGGGAAGACGTCAATATGGACTTTGTAGTAGGTTTACCTCGGATTCAAAAGTCAGATGATTCCATTAAGGTGGTTGTGGATCGATTGAATAGGTCCGCTCGCTTTATTCCAGTCAAGTATACATATAGATTTGGGTGCACAGTTCACATCTAGATTTTGGAGGTCGTTCCTAAAAGGGTTGGGTACTATAGTGAAGTTGAGTACCGCTTTTCATCCCAAAATGCATGGTCAAGCTGAGCGTATGATACTTATCTTTGAAGATATGCTTAGGGTGTGCATTATTGATTTTAAAGGGAATTGGGATAAACAATTACCTTTTGTGGAGTTTGCCTACAATAATAGTTTTCATTCATCCGTTTCCATGGCTCCCTGTGAAGCCTTGTATGGTAGGAGGTGTAGGTTTCCTATTGGATGGTTTGAAGCGGGTGAGACATCGCTTCTTGGTCCCGAGCTGATTTATAAGACTTTGGAAAAGGTTCATATCATAAGGAATCGTTGCAAACAGCCTATAGTCGGCAAAATTATTATGCCGATCATAGGAGAAGGGATTTGGAGTTTAAAGAAGGTGATAAGGTGTATTTTAAAATATCACCAATGAAAGTGGTGGTTAGATTTGGCAAGGAAGGGAAGTTGAGTCCTCGTTTTGTGGGTCCCTATGAAATCTGGCAAAAGGTTGGTAAGGTTGCCGTTGAATTGAAACTTCCTAGTGAATTGGCTTTGGTTAATCCGGTTTTCCATGTTTCTAAGTTGAAAAAGTGTATCGGTGATCCCGAGTCCATTCTTCCTATTGAGGGGCTTGGTGCCAAGGATAACCTCTCTTATGAGAAAGTTCCGGTTGAAATACTTGATGGGCAAGTCAAGAAGTTGATGAATAAATAAGTGGTTTCTGTAAAGGTGTTATGGAAAAATCATCTAGTTTAGGGTGCAACATGGGAGGCCGAGGCCGATATGAGGTCTAGTTACTCTCATCTTTTTGAGATTAAGTTTAGTCATTCTTTTAATAATATAAATATGACAAGAAGTTAAAGTTTCTTGATTTTTGGGTGAAGTTTTGCACATTATGCATTTTTGAAAAACTTACAGTGAAGTTACTATATTATTTTTATTAAAATCTTGAAATTTTTTTTTCTTGTTTTGAGTGATGTTGTGCATTTTGATATGGTGAGTCTTTATGAAATAATATGTAGCATGTTGTTAAGTGGAAGTTTGTGCTAACTGACTGATGTAATGTATATTGAGCTCATAAGTGTTGTGAGAAGGAAATGCCTCATGATGAAGTGTTTTGAGCCTTATGTGTGGTAATATGAGTTTTGAGGTTCTGGTTCTGGCTGATCCACCAACGTGCCCATTTCCGTAGATTTTTCCCATTATTCCAAAAGGACATCAATCCCAAAATGATCCTCTTCAAATTCAGCCCCGTGGGTTCGAGCCCTGTCAGTCCCGACGGATTCAATAAATATATTCATCTCTCCATTTTCTGTGAAAGGGGGGCAGGGAGCATAATTTCATTCCCAACGGGGGATCTTTTTTTTCTTTTTTCTTAAAAAAAAAAAAGGCGCTCCCGTGGTTCGCGAGAAGGAAAAAGGATGTTGCATCTGGCACGAGATGATAAAGAGAGAGATTCGTCTATCGATGAACAATGAATTTTTGCCTTGTTGAAATGATACGATTTATGTTGATTTGATATTGTTGATTGGTTGGGCTGCTAGTCTCGAGTCTATTCCTTCCTTCAGAAGAGTTTTGATGTCATTCGGGGACGAATGTTCTTGGGGGGGGGGGATAATGTAACACTTAGAAAATACAAGAGACATTGTAAAGACTAACATAGGTGTCATAAGGTCTAAGTACTGTTTGCAAGTCCATTTTTAATTAATATACGTTATTTAGGAGGTTTAAGAACCAAAACGTCCAAGAACGTCCATGACGTACGGGAAGTTAGTTCAAAGGGGTATTAGTGTTCCTTAGCCTTTTTGACTAACTTTTAAGAGTTGGAAATGTACGAAAATTGGTGGAAAGGTAGGTACTAGGTGTTTGAGTTGTTTCAGGGTTGAAACTTATGGGTACGACTCCCCAAGGACCAACCAAGAGACCTTGGGGAGGACCCTTGTAGTTTGAAGCAACACTGTCTAGCAGTGTGCATCGATAAGACAGAAGACGGCTCGTGTGTGGATCGACGGGGCGTTTATGCCATCATTGTATCACACTTAGAATGGTTGAGAAGGACCCTTCACCCGCACATCCTGTGAACTCATCAACGGAGTATAGAGGTGTAGGTTACGGTCCGTGTGTGGATCGACGAGGCGTCAATGCCATCGTCGTACCACACTAAGTCAATGAATGGAAGCCCCTCTCCTGCACAATCTCAGAACTCATCGTCAGAGTGCAGGACGAGAGAGGTGAGTGACCTTTGACTCACAGATGGCGCGTTGATCGAGGTCTCATCTGTGAGGCTCGAGTTTTCTGATTAATTTAAGTTTGTCTCATTTAATTAGGTAGGGGTTAGGTGGTCTAATTAGGGGTTAAGGGATTCTAATTAACTTTATTGAAGACCCAATATAAATAATCCCAAACCTTATTAATCTAAAGAAAACGCTCAAATACACTCTCTTCCTTCTATCTTATTCCTCTCTCTTCTTGAACTCACCATTGAAGACTAGAAAGGATTAGGGTTTGGCAGCTGGAAAGGGACGAATTCACCATAAAAATCATTGTCAAACTTTAAGGTATGGGTTCTATTTACTTTTGAGCCTCTTTCCTCAAAGGGTTCCTTCAAAATATCTTTCAAAAGTTGAGCTTTCTTATGGCTTTCATCCAATTACGAGATTGAAGTAATGAATTGAGTTGTTGATGATTTCTTTAAATTATATTGAGTAGATTAACATGTAATTCAACTTTTTTATGGTAATTTTTCATGGTTTGGTTTAAATTTAAGAATATGATCCTCCATCCCTAACCTTGAGTGGTAATCTTGGCCTATATTGTATTGTGATTATTCACTTTAGTTGGTTATTGATTAGATTACTATCCTATGGTGTTATTATGATTAAATTAAGATGAATTATATGCCTGTCATGCTAGTTCTTGAGATGTGATTTTGGTTATGAATTGTAATGTGCAATTAGCCTATGTATCTTGTCTTAAGTTGTGATATAGTATTGAATTGTGTTATTGAGATGCAATTGGCCTTGTCATTCTATTGGTTATAATTGTGTGATGATGTTACTGCCCAAATTGGGTTGAGTTATGGGTTGATGGTAAGACGTTGATGATAGACTATGAGGAATACTTGGTAAGTCTTAGAATCTCTATCTTTACTTTCAATTGTGATTAATTGTTGCTAAGTCATGATATTACATTGGACTATGCCTTATACTAGGATTATAGGGTGGTATGAGGTTGAATTGAAATGTCTTGACGATGTTGTCAGGTTGATTAAGGTGTATACAATATAAGGATGGTGAAAACTATCAGTGTTCCTTGATATGATATGAAATGATAATGTGTTAACCTCACTTCTATGAATTGTGATGAAAGTACTTATATTCATACAATTCTTATTGAGCTATTGATAATGATGATTATACAAGGGTAGACCCTATGGCCCAATTAAGCCATGACTGATAATTAAAGGCTTAAAGACATTTGACTATTGCTTAGAACCGAGTGACCAAGATTGAAAAGTGTGGCTTCCCATATAGGGAAGGTAGGAACACTACATTACTCTTGAGATTGTATACTATAATGCATGGCGCATAAAGAGGGTCCCAACTAAATCTCCTAGTTCATGAACTATATTGCCCCCATAGGAGTACTAGCTAGTGGATTTACTTAGTTGCTATGTTTCATGTTTTGGTACTACCTTGGCAAGTAGCCCGCCTTGTTTCGGTGTAGGGTCTTATGACACAAGATTCCACACTAGCTCATCTGGTCTATGTCGGTTAGGGCAAGATGTTCCCAAAAGGTAAAACGAATTAAAGTACTTGAACTCTAAGTTTGCTCACCTAAGGGGCCTAACATTGGTCTAGGTAGGGGTATGAGACTCTACCTAAACATTGAACTAGTTAGCCTTGAGGGGAGTCTTAGGAGGTTGTTCTTATATATGTTTATGTTATGATAATATATGATGACCATGGCACATTGTTGATACTATATGTTGATTAGTTAATTTATGAATATTCCTTGGGTTATAATGTTAATATATGATCAAATGGAAACCTAATGTTATGATATGTAAAGTTGGACATTGGTCATGTTTTCTTGTTGAAGATACTTTATTAAGTAATGTTATGGGGCTTTGCTTGATAATTGGACTTGTTGACTTGATAAGTACTTGTGAATAATTGTCTCTCTTATTATGATACGTTTTACTCTTATTCATTTTCGTAATATTATTCATTGATGATTGGGTTGTAGTAAATCACAGTTTTAAGGTATGTTGGGATAAGTGTTACTATTTGAGATAGTAAGCATGTTTGGTTAGATGATATGACTTACTTGACTTTGCGTTAAGTCCCTAAAGGGGTAAAATTACATGTTTTGATTAAACAGTCCCTTTTTGCATGTTTTGCTTGTGTATTTGCATAAGATCTCATACTTAGTACATGTGGAGTACTAACCCTATTTTATTCCCTTTTTCTCAAACATTTTAAGTTTTGGTCATTAAAGAGTTTAGAGGGCGACATTGTTGAAGGCTTGGATTCTTCCTTTCATCCAAGTGGGGTATGTCCTCAACTTCGGATGGCAATGACATCATCTAGATTACAGACTTGTTATAAGCTTAATGACTATTTCATTTCCTTCCTTTTCAATTTAGTACTATACATTTTTATGACCTATATGTGGTCTTGTTGGATTAGTGTAAGGGTTATGCCCATATTGTGATATTCGTTTAGATGGTATGAGATGAGACACTCGTTGAGACTGTCTCTATATTTTACGTACATGTATAAGCAATAAAAGTAGAAGTCTATGTAACCTTCCTATACGAAGTGTCTATTTATACTTGATATGACAGTATATTATGTGTATGTAGAGGTGTATGTAAACCTCGAAGTAGTTGTAATGAAAGTTTTAAATTTTTCCACATTTTTGAACGTATTAATATTATGATACGAGACTAAGAGTCTAGTCTTAATCCTTGAAAAGGACGCCGACGCCGGTTACATCTAGGGGGTAAACCCGGATGCGACATTAGATATCATTAACTAATTTCCCTAGTCTTGGTCATCAATCATATTTTATCAATAATATGATTTTAGGGAAGTAGCTAAAGAGATAGAACATCATAGCTAAAACATGTTTCATGCACCCTAGAATTTAGATCACAACATATACATTACTCTACCAAATCTATAAGATATAAGAACCTAAATCAATATTTACCAATTCAATGGTTATATATTCATATTAGATCAATTATACCTAATTATCATCACATTATACAAATAGGCAGTAGCTAAGGACAATTCACCATAATCGAGTGACATGACAACAAACCTAACATCAAGATCACAAATTACCAATTGATAGACTAGAATAACCTAGATCAATTCAAACCAAGCTTAATTTGCTTTGATCATACAAGATTTATATCCGAAATTCAACCATGGTTTTATCCTAAGGCAGTAGCTCAAAGCATACTATCATAATCGAATTCTAATTTTATACATTATAAAACCAATATTACAGTAAATACATAGAGATCTAAGCAAGGCGTGTTCAAATCTTTATACATTAATCCACATGGATATTTCATCATCAATTCATCATTAATACACGTAAATAATAGTAATAAGAAGCCATGATCACAATGCCCATTCAAGGCTAAATTGATTTTGGGAAGGGAGATGAGTTTACTATGCAATTGGATTGTTTTTCACGTTAAAACCAATACATTATCATTAATTCATCATGATTAATCCCTTTGAAAATGTTTTTAGAAAGAACCCATGGCTAGATTGAAAGATTGAAAGTTTGGTCATGAAATCTCTTTGAAAACTTTGAGATTAACACTCCAAAACGAAAGGTTATTTAGAGATAAAGGATCACCATACCTTTATTAGATGAGGAATCCATTAAAATTTTGTGAAGAAATTAATGAAGAACTTCAGCCCTAGATTCAATCTTACCCTTAGTTAAAGAAACTTGACGAATCTTGAATTTTCTTGAGTGGAGTCTTCTACTTTGATTTTTTCTTGAGGTTTTGTCCTAGGGTTTGAGAGAGAAGAGAATGATGAATTCAAAGATGGAATTAGGACTATTTAGGGCTTTATATGACTTCTGAAATCCGGTTATTTAGGTTTTCCTAGTGGAAAAGGAGAGGAAAATAACCTTAATTACTATTTCCCCGCGGCCAAAATGGAACTGCACTATACTATTCACTAAAATGGTCCTAAATTTTTACTTGAAAACTAGATTTATGCAAAATTGGTGGCATTGGAAACATGATTCAAATACATTTAACATCAATAGGTAATGGCTCGGGTAGTTCTTGATATTCTAAGATATATGGTCATTTGAAAAAAAACTTTTCGAACGTCATGGACGTTATTGGATGTTTGACCTCCAAACTTCACAAAACTTGACACACTGCCTATAAACATTATAATAACTCATATAAGGACCTCATAAGCTCATGACACACACGTAAACACATATAATGCACATAGGTGACTTAGTCGTTGAACGTCTTAGTCGTCCCTTGACGTTTGACTTCCAAATCACCTAAAAATACTTTAAAGAACTGTATTAACATGTTAACAAGCTTATAGGCAATAGTGAGGCTCTGGACACCCTAACTCATTTTTGGGTATTACAAGGAGGTCATGTGTTCTTCATAAAATTGGATAGAAATTCATCATAAAATCAGTAGCTAAACATATATTCATCATTAGAATGCTTTTGAAATCAATTTGTGAATGAACCCATGAGTCCGTTTGAAAGATATGATTTTTGACTTAGAATCATGTTTAGAAAACCTTTGAAGGGATTCCATCGATGAGTGTTTATCTATGTATGAAGGATTACCATACCTTATACATTAAAAATCCCATAAAAATCTGAGAAGAAAGCTCCAAGAATCCACCTCCATAGCTTGTTCTTGATTTTGGTCTTCAATGGATGTTTCGGGGTTTTTGGAAGAGGAGAGAGTTATGGGGATTTTGATTTCGTAATGGCTGTTGGGTTTTGGTCTTGGAAAAGGGTTTAATAAGGTCCTAAAAACAGTTGATAAATGTCACCCTAAGTTACCAAAACATTCCCATACTCATAGGGACTTTTAGACATGTCAAAATTGACTTAAAAACGATGCAACCGGATCTGGGAAATGGCTGCGGGTCGCGGGGAAGCCTCTGAATTTTTGCACCAAATAATTATTATGGCAATGAGCTGCGTGCTGGGAGCGCGTCGCACAGGCAGGTCCAAATCTTGTTTTTGCTTGCTGACTTGGGAAGCCTCCTTGTCCAACCTTTGGGTCCTACTTGGGGGCCCTTAGGGTGGTCCCCGGGGAGTCGTACACGGACGTTTTGACCCTAACATGTCTAATAAGATACTAGGGTCAACTCCACTGTTTTTAGACTCCAAACAACACATAAAATGAAGGCAACAATACAGGGCACACTAGCACGTCTAAAGACCAACTTTCGAACGTCTTGGCCGTTTGACCTTCAAAACTCTTCAAATCAATTATACAAGCTATAAAAATACTTTTTTAACATGTTATTAAACTTTTTAGGCACGTGTGAGGCTCTAGTTACCTTATTTTATTTTGAGGGTGTAATACTCTCGCTCATAGATGTGTCGTGACTCACACGATGAACCAGACTCTACTAAACGTGGCTGTAATGAGACTTCTTGATTCCTAAAGACTACTTCATAACCTAAAGCTCTGATACCATCATGACTCGAGAGTATACCCTAAAAGATATAGAATACACAAATCATGGCACGACATATTTGACCTCTCGGAGGTCTCATACAATCCATTAGAGATCATTCATTGCATAAACATATATGAAAAGTAGAACGGAATTAAATCATTCCATAAAACATCATCTTAAAATCTCTTTTATAGAAAATATAGAAAATTTCTAAGTCTCTCTTATCCATCTTAGACACACGAATATCTTGGATCACGACCCATATATCAACAATATAGAAAGTATCTAAGTCTATTACAACGTTCTTGAATAAGTTAACTAAACAAAGTTATGTCCTCGAATCAATTGAGGACATACCACAACTTGCTTGAATGAATACTAATGTCCAAGCTTCACTACAATGATTCCTCTCAAATTCCACCTAACACTCTAAAGATAAGATAAAACATATGGAATTAGTACATTAGAGTGCACTAAGTATGGTGACATGCAATAAATTAAGGTAAAAGGACATTTGTATAAAACATGCTCTTTTGAGGAAATGTTCATAACATAAGTAGAAAAGACACCTTTAACACCAAGTTCACATATAAGTCACCTTCCAAGTAACCCGCATAATCACATTAACAACATATGGATGTTCTTGGACGTTTAACCTCCAAACACTTCAAAACTTTAGACACTGCGTCAAAAGACTATTATAAAACATTTTAGAACTTTAAAACCTCATGACATACCTAGGCTCTAGCTTCACCTAAGTCATTTTAGAGGTGTTACACTCCAAGTTTTATAAATTAGGGGGATGTTAACTCTCACTTAGACCCTAATACCTAATTTAAAACCCTTTCCCTCCCAAATTCACTCCAGAAACCTCCATGTGAGCTCAAGGGTAAGAAGGAGTTTGGTTGATGGATTTAAATGGAGTTCTTATTCAAGTTTCTTTGGATTTCTTCTAATAAGGTATGTGAGTTAGGTATATAAGGCTTTCTATCACCTTAGAGTCAATTTCAAAGATGATTTTAAAAGATCTTCAAGTTTATGAAAAAGTTAAATTTTTACTCTCACTCATGGGTTTTTGCATGAAACGTTTTCAAATGTTAAGATATGATGTTATTAATGTATAATTGATGTTTTCCATTGAAAATATCCATGAAACCTTTACCTTCTCAAGTATCTAAATTTGATTATTGTGTGAGTTAATTGATTATGGCTTAATAGAACTGAGTTCATTTGTAGATTTCTTTGGCTATTGATTTATGCATAGATCATGATTAAATAGTATATATATGCTTCTTTAATTTGATTATATTAATATAGTCCATTGTTGGATAGTTGGGTTGGAATAGTGTTGATGGATTTTAGTAAGAGCCTTTGTGAATTCAATTGGTTGGAATGACTAGGGATTGTTGATGATGATTATGGAATGGTGGTAAAATGACCTAATCTATCTATACTGTAGAATTGGTATTGACTTGTATTGATTGGTATGATCCACTTACGGTGGTGTTTACGTGCTGATTATATGTCACGACCCGCAAGTACACCATAGAAGTTAGATCATCATTGTGTCGTCATACGACAAATGAGACTTCAAGAAGTCACATATAAGCCTCTCGTATCATTCATTGCATAATAAACATACTAAAATAGGTAAAAATTTAAAAATTTCTTCACACACGAAGAACTCTCTCATAAACATTACACAAGCGAAAGACTTTAATTTAGAAAATTAAATCTTTACAACATTTACTTGAACAATCTGGACTTTAGAGTATACAACACTTGGGAGTAATCTTATACAAGACAATAAAATAAAAACTATAACATAAGGGACATGTGGATATTGTCCTCGAATTGATGAGGACTCGCAAATACTTAATCATCAAGCCTTAGAAACCTATCCAGCCTCTATGGCACAACAATACTTCCAATTCCCTACACTTTAGTCAAAAAGGAAAAAAAGGGGTTAGTAACATTAGATGTACTAAGTATGGAAGCCATGCAAAAACCATGAAAAGGGACATTCAGTAAATAGCATGCTTTTCATAAATTTCGATTCAATTATCATACTATAAGAATAAGAACAACATTTAACAACTTTGAAACACATAATTTAACAATAAACCAAATTTCATAATTGTAAGGTCACTTTACAGTGAACCCATTGCACTGTTACAGTGAAGTCACTTCACTGTTAAGTGAAGTTACTTATCGTAACCTTAGAGAGACCGCCCATACGACCTTTCTAACTAAGCATGCCTAAATGATACCAAGACTACTTATAATGATTCACATACACACTTTAAGACATTAAACATATCACCATATAGATAATATGACATTTACTCATCAAATGATTTCAAACGACTAACTTAAGTAGGTCAAAAATATAACTTCCATGATCGACCTCTTCAAGACTACCTAAAAAATCCTTAATACTTCCTATTTTTGGATCATGTCCACACAAAAAATCATCTTCCCTAACTAGAGTCATTTTTGAGACTCATCTAGGTAAGATACGAAGTGACCATTCCTATGCCCCCTTCATGCATTCACTGGACAACCCTTGACTACTCTAGATAAGTGCTTATTTATTTTAACATACTCTCTTAACATAACTCATTAATTCATTAGTTTATTTAAGACTGATTCATCCCATAAAGGACATTCAAGTAATGGTCTTCGACAAGACCTACGGACTTCAAGTAAAACCATGAAAGTCTATTTGCAATGTCATTATAGCATCCCATACCACCACCTAAACTTCATAGAACTTCTCTAATGCTAGTAGATATTCCATATGATTAGAATATGCAATCACCGACATAGACCGTGATAGCTAGACATGGAATCCAGAGTTCTAACCTACTCCAATGAGGGTGTTCTACTTGCTAAGGGTATAACTAGGAAACATCCCATTTAGTCACATGGTAAAGGAATATGAAGGGCTTTTATGCAGTCTAGTCTCATTCTAAAGTACAGGTACATTTTACTCTAGTCTCATTCTCACTCGGTGCTATCCTTTGTTAAAATAGGGTAATTGACATTAAATGATCACATAAAAAGGTTACTTATCTAGATCATAATCCAATCACGTTCGCCCTACCAAAGAGGTCCACTTGGGCTACTTTTAAATGGCGAATAAAATAGCTCATTATGACTTACCTAAGGATAATATGAAGTCATTCCAGCCAATCAACCCTAAGTCCACCATTCCTTTACATGAAAGATACCATTACGGCTCTCGACTTCAACATTCATACAATAACCTTTTCCAGGTACATGGCCTTCTTAACATTCTCAAAGGTCTCATATATATTTATTTCAAACATTAATAGGGTGCACTAAGACTAACAAATCAATACATATCATAATCTCATAACATTCATACATATATCAAGTTAGGGACAAAAGTCTACCAAACAAGACACAACATTCTTTCCCCTTACCACATATAACATATCATTCTTTTAAGAACTTAGGCATGACCCTTGTCATCTTTATGTCATCCTATACATTACTATATCATCATCAATATAACCATCACAACTCATATAGTTAAGTAGTAAAAATCATGTATCAACATCCAAGACTACACATATAAGAACATAGTCATAGTCTACATGATCCCTAACATACATAGAAAGACACATATTTTCACATTACTTCATATGTTGATAGATATGCTCATAGTTCACATAAATCAACTACGCAAATCATCATAATACTTCAAGAAGTGACGACAAGGACATGATCATTATTTAGCATAAAGTAATGCCGACAAGGCCACATCAATTCACATAGCACCGCCACCATAAGTGGACAATACTAATAATAACATAATTAGGTCTAATTAACATAAAATAAAAGGAATTAGGGCATCATACCCCGAATCCATCTTACCACTACAAATCCAAAGCTAATTCATCCAATTCGATACCATAAGGCCCTTACCCATGGCCATCAAAATCAATTCAATACATAAACCATAATGATTATTGAATGTAATTCAATTAAATATATATTTATCAATATTAGACTAATTAGATATCAATTGAATACAGTCCGTACTTTATTAAATAGTCCATAGAATACTATCTTAGAATTCATAAGCATTAAGTCAATATCAATTCAATAGGCTTAATAGTGAAAAGATATAAGCATATTCAATATTCAATTGATCAAATTGAAATATACTATAAACCAATTAACCACAATTTAAACATGAATAAAAATCCCATAATAATATACACATGAATTCGTCAATATCAAAGCATGATCACATAACCCATATTTCTGTCAAATTGAGAGATTTGTGAAGGTCAAGGGTTCCTGGAGAATTTCATTACATAAATTAAACATAAATAACATCATATCTTAACATTTGAAAACCATTTATGCAAGAACCTAAGATTTAGATTAGAAATTGGACTTTTCATTTTTTTAAAATCTTTAAAAATCATCTTTGAAATTGTCTCTAAGGTGATTGCAAGCCTTATATGTGAACTCTCATACCTCATTAGAAAAACCCAATAAAAATTGAAGAATAAACTCCATTGAATAACCATCTTCAAGCTCTATCTTCACCTTGAACTCTGATGGAAGTTGTTGAAGAATTTTTGGGTTGGAATGTGTTTTAATTTAGGTGTTAGGGTTATAATGAGAGTTAATGACTTATATTCTCTTAAAATACCCATAAAAACTCAAAAAATTTACCTCACACTTTATAATAATTGGGGTGAATTTAAAACTTCACCTCTCAGCTTAACAGAAAACTGCCAAGAAACAGACAGCACTATCGACGCCAGCATCGACGATCCGTGGTCTCACCCTCGCCCCGTTGATGGGGTCTCTTGGGTTGCACCTGCAACTAATTAACTTGTAAGACAAGGGTATCCACCTACGAGATACATCGCGGGCCATATCCTGGTCGACAGACCATCGTTTGGGTCAGTTGATTGCCACTGCCTTACAATGTTGAGCTCTAAGTTGGATCCATCCTTTAGGGCCCTTGTGGGTCCTACTTGGAGTCGTACCCGGAGGTTTCCAACCCAAATATGTTTGTACGAGTTTAGGACCTTACCATAAGAGTTTCATCAAAAACGAACACGTAAAACTTGACGATACATACATAGACACACAAGGTCGTTTCAAGGCAAACCTTTCAAACGTTATGGACGTTCTTGTAGGTTTGACCTCCAAACTTTACAAAACATGACACACTGCCTATGTATACTATAATAACTCATTCAAGGACCTTATGAACTCATGAATCATACGTGAACACATATAACCGTATATGAGGCACATAGGTCACTTAGTCGTTGAACGTCTTGGTCGTTCCTTGACGTTTGACTTCCAATGCACCTAAAATCTTAGACAATACCTCAAACCCAGAACATAAACAATTTTAGGACCTTATTCAATCACGAAAACCATGTTAGCCGCTAGCTTCACCTAAGTCATTTTCAGGGTCTTACATTCTTTCCTAGTTGGACAACATTCATCCTCAAATGACACTGGCTACTCTCTTAAATTCTTCCAAGAATATAGATTGAACTTAACAGCTCATGAACATACCATATGACACATAATCAACAAGAGAAAACCAATTTTACATAGTCAGGAAGTTCACAACACAACAAGAAATTAGAAGGCATTCTATAACTCATTATGCTATCAAACTCACATGCTTCATTCCAAATAATCAAAAATCATTTTATATTCAATATCATACTCATATATATCACTTCTAATCACGTTACAACAATTTTCAACCAAAGAATGAAATAGTCAATTTTTGCAAAATGTTACAGTGAGTAGGCAGTCTTTACAGTGAATATGCTTCACAATCTAACAATGCAATACTTAAGAAATTCCTTACAAATGCTCTACAAATCAATCTCATTAAATCATTTAGACATGCACATGAATCATGAGGAAGATACCATACATGAAAACTCATTTTCTTATTCAACAAAACCTCAATCAAAATATGCATATCATAAGGAGAATATTTGGAACTAACCTTCGACAAAAAACACCTACAAAATCATGTTGCTATGTACTCGTTGTTTTAGGATTTAATAAACATATAAATAAAAGTTGTGTGTACTTCTCTCCCAGCAACCATACTCTTCACTATACTCCCCAACATAGGAGAAACCCATTCCAAGGTTAACATAACATCTACTACAAGGAACTCCCTTAAGGAACCTTGAACCTGATTTATACTTTCTTACCAAGGTCTACCTCATAAAAATCAAAGACTCTCGAAAGTTTCATAATCTAACCACTACATCCCCCTTACTATTTAAACTCACCTTTACTTTTTCAAATCTCATCGCCTCCCTTCCTATTATTGAGGTATTAAAAAACTTCAACTATTTCAACAACCACTCATTCACATATCTAATAATATACCTTACCATTCTTTCCAACTTAAATACCCTTCAAAAGCTAACCAAACCAATCTAAGGTCAAAACCACCTTCTATTATACCTCATGTAACAAGTCACATCTCATCTTTCCTCTCCCTCAAACAAAACTTTATAATGTAACCCTCAAGGGACCAACACATAATGGAAACAAGGGAAAGACACCATATACAAAGCTTTTAGGAACAATTAGATGAATGAAGAAGTGAAACTTGTCCTAGAACCTAATAGCCTCCTATTTATAATGTGGTGCACTTCACATTATAAACAATACTATACTAGATGTGGTTAATAATACAACTAAGACACTCCCTAAACCTTATGCTCTGATACCAACTTTGCCAAGACCCGAAAGTAAACCCTAGAAGTTAGAGAATCCTTGTGTCGTCACACGCCAAATGAGACTTCAGGAAGTCTTATCTAAGCCTCTCGTATCATTCATTAGGTAAGAATTTAATACTTTCTTCACAAAAAAAGAACTTATTCATAAACATTACACTAGCGAAAGAATTTCATTTAGAACATTAAATCTTTACAACATCTACTTGAACCATCTAACTTAAGAGTAAACAACACTTGGGACTAATACCATACAAGAAAAAAAAATAAAGACTATGACATAAGGGACATGTGGATATTGTCCTCGAATCGATGAGGACTCAAAATACTTCATCTTCAAGCCTTATAAACCTAACTATCCTCTATGGCACATCAAGACTTCTAATTTTGTAAACTTTAGTCAAAAAGGGAAAAGAACGGGTTAGCACATTAGATGTACTAAGTATGGAAGGCATCCAAAAACCACGAAAAGGGGCATTTAGTAAATAACATGCTTTTCATGAATTTCAATTAAAACATCATATATAAGCATGTGAACAACATTTAACAACTTATAAACAGATAAGATAATAATAAACAAAATATCATATTTTTAAGGTCACTTTACTGTGAACACATTTCACTTTAACAATGAAGTCACTTCACTATACAATGAAGTTACTTATCTTCACCTTAGACATCTTCTAGTATGTAATCATCATACTTAAATCTATCCTAAGACTCACTTAATCAACACAAAGAGAGACCACCCATATAACCTCCCTAAGCATGCCTAAATGATACTCAAGACTACTGATAATGAGTCTCATAGACACTTCAAGACGCAAACATATCAACATATAGATAATATGACATTTCCTCATAAAAGGCTATAGAAAGACATACTTAAGTAGATCAAGAAGATACTGTCCATAATTGACCTCTTCAAGACTACCTAAATAATCGTAACCATTCCTATGCCCCCTTCAAGCCTTAACTAGACAACCCTTAACTAATTTAGATAAATACTTATTCATTTTAACACACTTTCTTAACTTAAGTCATTACATTCATTGTTCATTTAAGACTCATTCATCCCATAAAGGATATTCATGTAATGGGCTTGGACAATACCTAAGGACTCCAACTAACACTTTCAAAGCCTAATGTGTGATGTCTAGATAGCGTCCCATACCACCACCTAAACTTCATAGAACTTATTTAATGCTAGTAGGTATCCCATATGAAGAGAATAGGCAATAACTGACATAGACCATGATAGCTAGACATGGAATCAAGAGATCTAACCTACCCCGATGAGGGTGTTCTACTTGACGAGGGTAGAACTAGGACACGTCCCCTGTAGGCACATGGTTAAGGAATAGGAAGGACATTTATGCACTCTAGTATCATTCTCAACTAGAGGTACATTGTACTCTAGTCTCATTCTCAAGTAGAGATATTTCCCATAACATAATCACTTGGTACTAGCCTTGGTTCTCATAGAGTAATTGACAATAAATTATCACATTAAAAGTTTCCTCATTTAGTTCATAACCCAATCACATTCACCTTACCAAATGGTACACTAAGGCTACCTTTGAATGGCGATTAAGATAACTCATTATTACTTTTCTAAGGATGATATTATTTTGTTCCAGCTAAATAAACCTAATTCCACCATTGCTTTACATGAAGGATACCATTACAGCTCTAAGCTTCAACATTCATAACATAATCTTTTCCACGTACATGACCTTTTTAACATTATATAAGGTGTCACATATCGTTCATTCATACATGACAAGGTTTAAATAAGCCTACCTAGTTAAGAAATAACATAATATCATAACATTCATACATATATCAAGTAAGGGACACAAGTCTACCAAACAACACACAACATTCTTTTCCCTTATCACATATAGCATATCATTATTTTAAGCACTTAGGAATGACCCTTATGATCTTTATGTTATCCTATACATTACTATATCATCATCAATATAACCATCACAACTCATATAGATAAGTAGGAACAATCATGTATCAATATCTAAGACTACACATATAAGAACATAATCATAGTCTACATGATCTCCTAACTTACATAGAAGGACACATACTTTAACATTACTTCACATGTATATAGATATGCTCATAGTTCACATAAATAAACTACACATATCATCATAATACTTCAAGGATTGCCAACAAGGCCATGATCATCATATTGCATAAAGTAACGCCGACAAGGCCACATCAATTCACATAGCACCTCCACCATAAGTGGACCATATCAATCACAACATAATTAAAATCTCATTAACATAAAATAAAGGAAATTAAAAAAGCATACCCTCACTCCATCTTATCACTTCAAATCGAAAGCTAGTTAATCCAATTTGATACCATAAGGCCCTTTCCCATGGCCATGAACATCAATTCAATATATAAACCATAATTATCAATTAATCTAAGTCAATTAAATATAGATTTATCAATATAAGACCAATTAGACATCAATTGAATAAAATCCTTACTTTATTCAATAACACATACAAAACTACCGTAGAATTCATAAGCATTAAGTCTATATCAATTCAATAGACTTAATAGTCAAAAGATCTAAAAATATTCAATACTAAATTGATCAAATTGAAATAGCCTATAAATCAATAAAACACAATCTATACATGAATCAAAAGCCCATAACAATCTACCCATGAATTTATCAATATCAATGCATGATCACATAAACCATATATTAGTCAAATTGAGAGATTTGTGAAGGTCAAGGGTTCATGGAGAATTTCATTGGAAAACATCAATTTAAAATCAATAACATCATATCTTAACATTTGAAAACCATTTACGCAAGAACCCAAGTCTTAAAGTAGAAATTGGACTTTACATCTTTTAGAAATCTATGAAATTCATCTTTGAAATTGGCTCTAAGGTAATTGCCAACCTTAGATGAAGAAATCCGATACCTTATTAGAAGAACCCAATGAAAATTGAAGAAGAAACTCCATTGAAGAACCATCTTCAAGATCCATGTTCACTTTGAACTCTCATGGATGCTTTTGAACAAACTTTGGGAGGAAATGTGTTTTGATTTAGGTGTTAGGGTTATAATAATAGTTTAATGACTTATATACTCTTAAAATACCCATTAAACACTCAAAACAATCGTCCTCACACTTTATAGGACTTGGGGTGAATTTACAACTTCACCCTTCAACTTCACGGAAAACTGGAAGGAAACAGACACCACCATCGACGCCAGCATCGACGGTCCGTGGTCTCACCCACGCCCCGTCGATGGGGTATCATGAGTTGTAACTCCAAATCTTCAACCTTCAGTCCAATTAGATCTATCGACGAGACCTAATAATGGGCCGTAGCCTCTACGCCGTCGGTTGGGGTTAATCGCTGCCATACCTGGTAGTGTTGAGCCTCCAAAGTTGGGTCCTCCTTAAGTCCCTTCTGGCCGTCCTACTTGGAGTCGTTGCTGGACGTTTCTAACCCAAATATGTTATCATACTAGTTTACATCCTTAACACATGATTGTATCCACAACGGGAACACGCAAAAATCAGACAAAACAATCATAGACACACAAAGGTCGTTCCATGGCAACCTTTGAGCGTTATGGAAGTTCTTGGAAGTTACCTCAAACTTCACAAAAATTTGCACACTTCCTGTATATACTATGGACAAACTCATTTGATGATCTTTGACCTCTAATGAATCACACTAAACACATAAAACCATTATAAAGCACATAGGTCACAGTAGCCGAGCATCTTTGTCGTCCCTGATGTTTGATTCAATGCATCTAAAAATTAGACCCACTACTAACTCAAACTCACATTCAAATTATTTTAGGACCCTTATACATAATGAAACAATGTTAGTCTATTATTCACCTAAGTCCTTTTCGGGGTCTTACATTATGTGATAACATGGCCTTGTCGGCATTATTTACTGTAAATTGTATAATATCATGTTTATGTTTATATTAAGGTTGTGTGAAGATGTTTATGTGAAGTGATGTGATCATGAATAATCTGGTATGGCTTTGTTTGAACATGTGAATAGAAGTAGGATGTGATGTAGGTGGAACTTCGTATAATATGAGATATGTAGATAGTACTCCTTATCGTGCTTATGTGAACTTGTATAATGTAAGTTTATGATTCTTCTTAAGTGAGGATATATTTATGATATTGTGATGTATGGGTAGTTTTAAGCATCTTGTCGTGTAAATGACTATATGTGGATGTGTAGGTCTGTGATGATGTTGTGTCTTGAGTTGGTATAACTAAGTACCTCTTCTGCTGCATGAAAGTATGTGAATATGTGATCCGTGGGTTTGTAGGCTAAAGCACTATTTTCTTTTTTGTATGTATGACCTTTAAATAAGTAAAAGAAGGTTAGATTATCTTTTCAGTTGAAAGTCGTAATGGTATTCTTCTCATTGATACCATTCTAGTGTTGGAGAAGTTCTTAAACGTTAGGTAGTGGAATATGACTCTACCTCGAATGACAGAAGTAGGCTTAAAGATGATAGGATGGGACGTTCCTAATGCTTTTCCAAGATAATTATATGAATCTCTAAAGTGATGGTTTTATGTTAAAATGGATTTAATGAAAATATGGTTTCTAATGAAGTATGTTTTATATAAACGGGTAATATCTAGGGTAGCTTTGAGGATTAGTAGTAGGGTTCAAGAGGTGTATGGAAGGTCTCTTCATGTTTTTCAGGTTGAGTCTGAGAGTAGCCTTAGGTGGACGAGGGCAGCACCTGAAACGTGCCTTAGAAATTGAGTCATAATTTCGTCTCAGCCACCTCAAGATCTTGACAACCTGAGAGAAAGTTAGGCTTCTTATTAGGTCAGAATCCCAGTAGCAGGTCATGAGATCAGATAATACAGGCAAGAAATCATGGGGATGTTTGGCGGGTGCCTTTGTGACAAAAACAAACGCGGCTGCACAACGTTATGCTCGAGGTAAGGAAGCAACCCTGTCATAAGCTCCAAAAGAACATGCAAAAAACTATAAAACATCAAACTTCTGGGTGTATGATCGGTGCTGGATCATATCTCTACAAAAAACAAAGTCAAATAACTAGACAACTACAACAAAAACAAGTTGCTTTGATAACAACTTTGAACCATCATTTTTTGTTCTAAAAAGAGAAGAAACCAGACACACTTGCCAAAAAATTCACAATGTTGGATAGTATAGGATCTACAAATTGAGAATATAATTTCTAAAGAGTAAACTTGAAAGTAATTTCATTCTCAGTTAATAATTATCAAATTTGAGATACATATATAAGTTTACCAGACATTGAGATGCGATCCCCACCAGTTTTGGCATGATCATCATTATCCATGAAAATTGCAAACGCAAGCAAATCTTTGGTCTATATCCCAAGGACAATTCATCAAGTATGAAAAAATGTCTTATTACAAATGGAAACATTTCCATTTGTCAAATTGTCCAAGAAACCAAAAGAATAATCTCCAAACTCACTTAACATAATGTACAAAACCAAAAGGAAACTGATGTTGATACTTCGGTCTGGACAAAAAAATAAAGAAATGCCAGTTCTATCATCAGATTCTACATCAACTATATATAGCAATCATTTCCCACTAGATTGAAGGAATTATTACAATCTAACAATATTCTCAAATATCCTGAATTGTGCAATCTAGTTCAAGGTTTTTAAAATTCTAACAGCCCATATATGCCGGGAGAAAAAATAAAGGAACTTCTATAGCAGAATCTAAAGAATCTAGGAAAAACTGTATTTGAAAACAAATTCTCAAATTAATACCAAATATACCAAAAATTAAATAAGACTCCAAAAAAGAAAACCCATGCATCAGTGGGAACAACAACACTAAGAAAAATAGAGTCAATTTCTTCAATTGTTCATAATGTGCACCTATACATCAATTGTGCCAACAAGGATGTCATCAAATTGTGCTCAACAAAGGATATCATCAAATAGATATCAATAAATTTTCAATAGTATAAGATCATATACTAAAGCATGAATTAATAAAATAGTCAGCCTATACAAGCCCGTAAACACATAAAACAAATTTTGAAATATATTCTTATTTATACCATGTACGTACTTTTAAAATTAGTTAAGTTTCATAATGAATATTAACAGATGGCGTTTCATAATACATATCACACAAACTTAGGCAAGTCAAGCCCATGTGGACCACCTTCCCCCAAATAGATTGATGCTTTTGTTTTCCTATCATTCGTGGAGGTAATGAGTCTGTGGAGAAAATCGAAAGGGTACAAATAAACTTATTCTCAGCAACTAAAGGTAACGTTTGATCCATGTTTATATGGAGTATGGACAGGTAGGTTCTAACAGGGAGGGGATAGATATGTATATTCTACAGAGTGGATGGGCAGGTAGTTTTACAGAGGGTATTATACCGACCATTGTAGTAATGGGTGGTGGAAAAATGTAATATTATTCATGGGGGTCACGTGACACTGCTTCTCGAAAAAATGTTACGAAATATGGATATTATGATTTAAACAGGGAAAACAGATAAAAGATATATATAAAGAAGATATATATATATATATATATATATTTACAGTACAAAAGGGAGAGTCCATCAATAATATTTGGGTTAGGTAGTTTGTAAGTCTAAGTTTTCCTAAGCTGAGCGGGTAATTGAGCATTCTCTGCTTCTGAGAGATTGGCTTTCACAATACGATGAGCATACACTTGAAGTTTTATGTATCGATTTCTTGCGTGTTTACTTTGTTATGTTATTTCACTTTTTTGTTGTGTAACACTTGCCATTTTACATAACTATTCATTGAGATGCTCCGAGGTATTTGTATTCCCTTTTGAAAATGATTGGAAACTTTATTTAAAGTTGAGGGGATTTAAGAAGAAACCTCTAATCAACAGGTAAGGTAAAAATTTGCATACACTCTAATCTCCCGAAATCCCACAAGTGGGATTGAACTAGGTAGGTTTTTATTGTGTTGGAAATGGGGCGGACCTGGGTATTGCGGTGTAAGTTCACTGAAATAAAGCCAATAAATATATAAAAACATTGGTGGAATCTACCAACAAAGTAAGCTCTTGGTCCAACGAGATAAATGAGAACGTGTTTGAAGCTTCATTTTCCTCACTCATTGAAGGCCGATCCATTGGGACAAATAGAAAAACTACTTTTTTAACGTGATATTCAATGATACCCATTGAACTTTAATCCAAATTTTCTTCTTATATACCCTCCGTTGTGGACTATGAATTTAATTATATGGATCATTATAGGTACAGACTGTTGCTTGTAAAGTATTTGTGTATTTGAAGAGTGCGCGCAAACATGACATAACCATTTCACAAGTTTGTTATTGTAGAACTAGCATGTGAGTCAACTAAAAGTTAGATGTCAGAAATAATGAGTCATAATCATCCTCAGTTAGGATCTCCAGCTCAAGACAGTTATACTAATGATTGATCATATGGGTTTGTTAAATCCTTTTGTTTATAAGATCTACTTCAACGTAAATAAGGCATTTACTTACTTTCGCTTCTTGCTCACACTCTATGACTACTTCTGTTGGTTTTTGTTATTCTTGCTTCTGATAACACTAATCTCAAATATTGAAGGTTTCAACAAATGATTTGACTTCATGAAAATACATTTAAAATTTGTTACTGGTTGGAATATTATACTTTCTCCATAAACTGTATGCTTACTCCTAACTTTTCATTTAAACACCAGGATCTCTTTTCACTTTTAATATGAGGAGAGTAAGACAGTATTCCACTTCTACACTTCCCTAGAGATTGAAATAGTACTTACCGATGGAACAAGTCCAGCTAGCAACTCAATCATAATTCTGTTGAGATTTATAAAAAAAGAGGTTAAATTACTAATGGACTGATTGATTATCTACTGCAACTTATTAATAAATTTTTACAAGAGCTTAAAAGATTTTTTTGTTAGGTTGTATTTTGTTGCTATTTGTATGGCATTTCCTTCATCTCGTGTGCAAACTTACGTTTTTCAGCTAAAAACCTTATTTTCCTAATTGTGGTATCAGAACAACGTGTTCGGTCGTTGAATGCAATTAAAGAGATAAGAAACATACAGGAAGTTCAAATATAAGAGGAACAGGAAAAAATTATGGCAAACAAATAGTATATCGTTGTTTCACACCCCTATGCTTGTCTTCAATGGTGGAAATAGTTTTGAACATCAAAAATGAAGACCTTGTTTATGTCTCAAGATTTGGAGTGATAGGAAGATGGGTTCACTGATATAGAGAGTCGAAGCAGGGAAGCGAGGAATTAAAACGAAATCATAAAGAAGATGCAAAAGCTTTGTTCTTTATTCAGCAAGCGTCATCGACAATCTTCTCGAGAAATTTCAGCAGGCTACTACTCAAGAGATGTTTGATGATGTGAAAACTGAGTACAAGGTTCTTCAAAGGTAATTACTGTGAAATACCATCTCTGTCGTGATTTTGAAAATTTGGGTCATGAAAAAACAAGAATCAGTGCAAGTCTTTTTATCAAGAGTTAGTGGAATTGTAAGTCAATTGAAATCATATGGTCAAGGAGATAGGTGATAAAAATTTTATTTTCAAAAGTTTAAGAAGTTTACTCTCAAAGTTGATCATGTGGTATGTAGCGATAGAGGGACTCAAGAGATTTACTATGTTTTCATTTAATGAACTAATGGGCTATTTTCAAATCTCATGAGTAACGGATCAATAAGTCAAAACAGAGAACGTAAAGCATAAGCATTTCAAGTGAAAGAGAGCAATCCAATTCAAATAAGAAGTCGTTAGAACAAGGGAACTCGAGGACGGGCAGAGGCTTATTTAGAGGCAGAGGACGTGGTAGAGGCCCAAGCCAATTGTGTGGACAAATAGCCGCAGAAGTTTTTTTTTTGGTTAGTTTTTGGCAAGTTTTAGAATTGTCCAGGTTTGGCCATATAGAAGGTAACCGTTGTATAAAAATTATCATCTAGTATGCCGAGGAAGAGGAAGAAGAAAGTGTGCTTGTCATGGATCACTCTCAACCATAGATTACAAAAAACTGATGTTTGGTTTGTGGATAGTGGATGCTACCATCACATGAGTGGTGAAAGAAAAGGATTCAAAGAAATTGATTAGACAAAAAAAGGCGAATGGTCTCGGTGATAACAAGGAGATTCAAGTACGAAAGGGGAAAGTATCTTGCTGTCAAGACAGCCAAGGTAAAGTGAAAGCTTATTTAATTTTTTTTAATTCCTCGTTTGGCACATAACTTACTAAGTGTTGGGAAATTTTTGAGTTGTGGGTCTCTATCGTTTTGAGTGAGGACTTCATGGGTTATTAAGAATAAGAAATCTGGTCAAATCATAGCAATATTCACATCACAAATATAAAATGTTCTCATTTGAGGTTCAAAGGTTGAACAAGCTTTGATTGTTCCTGAGTAAAATCTTGAGAATCTCCGTTGTGGCATTTGCATTATGGACCCTTGAATATGAATGGATGATAGTGCTAAGTTAATAATAAGATGTTCATGGTTTGTCCAAGGGAGGAATCTGTTGAAAATACATGTGAAGGTTGTATATATGAAACAGAGGAAATCTTTTCCTGTTTGAAGATCTTAGATATACTAGCTGTATCTTGATATTGTTCTGCAGAGCGTGTGTTCCCTGACACACAAAATCTCTTACGGTTCTCGATTTGTCTGCTTCTAAACTGATGATTATAGGGGTGAGTTCGGTAATTTTTGTTAGCTCAAATCAGAAACTTTGCAATCTTCAAAAAATCAAGGCGGTTGGTTGAAAACTAAGTTGGTAACAAAGTTAAAGATTCTATTTACTGACAGAGTATGTGAGTTCTTCTCACAAGAATTTAGATTATTGTGAGAAAAATATAATTCACATGGAATTGATACCCCTTACACTTCGGATCAAAATGGGATTGTTGAGAAACAAGAACTGAATTGTAATGGACCCATGGTAAGGGAATGTTAAAGAGTATAAGATCTTCCAAATTATTTTGGGGCTGAGGGTTAATAATGTTGTTATATGCTTAAATATTCCCGACAAAGCACTCAGGGGCAACAAATAAAAGCTTGATGAGAAGTCTTGAAAAACATATCTTTTATAGATATGCTAATGATTCTGAAGGATTTCGATGTATAATCCCACAAATTGATGGTGATTATCCGGCAGAGACGGTTGTATTTGAAAAAAATAATGGCTGGAAATGGACAGTAATAATTAAAATTCCAAGTTCAGGAAAAATGAGCCGTTCATAGTGAAAGTAGGAATCAATCCCTGCTAATAGTCAGTCTTTTATAATAAATACACCAAGACACTTTTCAGGAAACCTCAGCAACACAAGTCTAAGGTGTAGCATCAAACATTGATGGTGTCAACTTAGAGGTTCAATGTGAAACTCCTCCACAGAAGTTTAGGATCACGTCAGATATTTTATGAAACATGTACCTTGCTCTATTTGGTGCACACCAAGATAGATTTCAAGAATCTCAACAGAAAGTAATGGAGGGTGAGATGGAAGAAGACCTTATGGCAATAAGGAAACATGGGACATGGCGATCGTTGTCGAGACGCTCTAGGATCTTTTATAATCCATCTAGCATCATACGAAGAAGAATGAACTTCCTTTACGAAGATTTTTGATTCAAGTCTACAAGTCCAACAAATTTTGGAGTTCTCGGTAGTCTTTTCTGATAAAGAAGGTACAACAGAGTAGCTTCAATCCGGCTTATTTATTTGCATGAAAGATTTCTAAAAAAATTCAAGCAGCATCTCCACTGCCTGCAAAAAACTTAAAATTGGAAACAGTAGATTCGTCAAAATCAATCTTCTACGTAGGACAATGTCAAAACACTTGTGAAACTGAGTAAACTGTTTCCTCTTTGAATGAATAACCTACACAAATTTTTCTTGATTAAATCAACCTAATGATAAGCATACTAGAGGTAGGCGACAATTATCTCCAATTTCAACTTTCACCACTACAATTTTCATCCAATTATAGGGTTTTTTAAGAAGAAAAAAATGTCAGCATGTTATCTCTACATCAACTCGCAAGCAAAATAAAAATCAAACTTCAAACACAGTGCAGGAAGATATAACATTCAGAAAAACTCCACATTATAGGAAATAAAGAAAAAGGATAAAACTTGTCCAAAAAATAGATGTTAAAGGACGAAAAGGAAAACATTACTCATTTCAATTTTTTAATTAAGAGCGGTGTTAAAGCATAGCTGCGTTCCTTTTGCCATAATTCAAATGTTATCGTATCACTTTCCCGCCGAAACAGTATCAAGCAACTCTATTTACCAGAATAGGACGGATGGAAAAAAATCACCTAGCAGTAACTTTAATTAAAAAAAGAATATTCATAAAAATGATTATCAAAAGGCAAAATCAAAGAGAAAAAAAGTAAATTACCTCAATTTGTAGTGAAGATAGAAAGAAAATCGCCACTTCTACTTCTCAGAAATGAGGTATCATGAAAATGTGACGATTATTGTTTCTCCTTATAATACATCAATTGACGATCAATTTTCCGCCACTGTTCTTTGAAAAAATTCGAAGAAAAATGAAAGAAGTGAACTAAGAGAAAAAAAAAGCACAGAGAAACAAGTCTGAAAGAAAAGAATTTCTTTAGCTAGATGAAAGAAAATCTCTATAATCCTTTCTTTTTTTTTTACATATCTGTGCTCAATCACAAGTAATATGTGTGACAAAGGGTTATGTGGGGGGACTATTGTATTGAGTGTTTAAGTGTTCATTAAGTTTCATTTTGGGACACTGCAATAAATATGAGGATAAAATTTAAAATGTCTCCTATTAGGATTATAAATGTTATTAATTATTTAAAAGCTTAGTAAAACATCACAACAAAAATTACATGTGCATGAGATTTTTCCTTTATGTTAATAGTCTAGTTAATAAGCCAATAATCACACTAAAAAATGATTTGGGGGTGGATTAAAATTCACACTACAAATGTGATTTTGGAATGTAATGATTTGGTTGTAGATACAAGTAGATTTTAATGAAATTTCCACTTTGCATTAAGGAATATATCATATTTACGAAATAAAGCTAGACTTATAAATTTTTCACTCGAATTAAAGATAGTTGAAATATAAGAAGAAACAGACGAGAACTTTAGTGGTCAAACGGAATCCAATGTGTAGGCTAGAGTAATGAAATTTTCCATTTTGATTAAGAAAGTACTCATAAATAAGAAAAAAACTTAGGATAATTTAGTGGTTGGACAATTAAATATTATAAAATAGATTTAATTAAATTTTTTCACTGTGATTTAATCGGAAAGATACTAATAAATAAAGAAAGAAGAAAGGCCAAATTTGATGGTGGGATGAATCAAAATACCGAAGTATATTATAATGAATTTTTCCATTTCATTTTAAGTAAAAAAACTTATAGATAAGATTAAGAAGGAATATTGATGAATGATAATCAATTATCTTAAGATAGATTAATGGATTTTTCCCTTTGATTTTTATAAATAGTAATGAATAATAATAAAAAAAAACAACGAAGAGTGACCTGGGAGACACCTTTGCGTGGTCTAGGTTGTTAGTTGAAAACCCATTCCTCATCACTTTGCCAAATGAACTTTAAACTCGATGAAAAGCTATCTTCTAAACCCTCTTACCATTGACCCAAGATTACATGACATTAAACTAAATAATTGAGTGGATAAAGGATGACAACACGCGTTTTAAAGCAAGTGAATTGTGAATTTTTATTTAAAAAATTGTTAAAATTATAAGACAAAAATAATGATAAATTTTTAAAAAAACAAATGAAAAAAATTCCTACAACCCTTTCTTCTTCAGGCAACAACCACCTAACACCCACTATCCCTCTATGTTCTTGTTCCCATCCTTTTACTATGTACCTCAGGCCCCACTCACAAACCCAACCTTTTTCTTTTTCTTCAGCCCATACCCCCCTATCCCTGTCTATTCTTCCTTCCTTAACGCTATTAATTACCACACTCATCAAATATAAGAGTAAGAAGTTTTTAAAGGAAATAAATTCATTCACCATTTTATAAATTAAGATCTGTGATTGAATTTAAATCATAAATAACTTTTTCACAGCTTGAAATTTTTATTATTTTTTATAATCAATAAAAAATAAATAAACTAAAGCATGAATATGCAAGAGCTAATTTACACTTTATATATATTCGAACTGAGAAAATTTAAAGGTGAAGTGAAGAAAGATGAAAATGTGTTGTTTTTTTGTGGGTAAGGTGTACCGGGTGGGACGAATGAAGAAGATGAAGTAGGAAGGGGTGGGGGGGGGGGGAAGAGAGGAAAATTGAATTTTTGATTTGTTAACAGTATTTATTTTTAAATATAATTTTTATCTATCATTGGAAAAAATAATATACTGATGTGTCACTAAAATGAGCTTTTAAGGGTAAAATAGTGAATTACACGAACACACATAAGACGCAAATGGATTAAAAATATTGTATTTGATGAGTTTAAGGGTTCATTGGCAAAATGATAAGTAGAAGGGTTGACTGAAAAATGGAGCTAAGTACAGGGGTCTACCAAGTCATTCCGCCAAATATAAAAACAAAATTAGGTTGGATGAATAACATTTTATTTGAATCGACACATTTCCCCTTAACTGAAAAACTTGTATCCCACCACTCCCACTTCTTTCTCAATTGATGAATATAAGTGTATTTCATGTATTATATTCAATATTAACAAGGAACTAACCCGTTCCTTGTTGTAGGGCTCAAATGTAATATAATCCGAAATGCGATGAAAGAATCAGCCACAAATGAGCAAAAAAGTAATTACAGTCCATTAGGGAAATACTCTGAACTAGTGATACTATAATTTAGCTTCATAGCTTAGCATAACTAGAGGATAACCTAAATAGACCCCTTTTATATCCATATTTTATAGTTGGAAAGGGTGATAACATCATAACAAAATTTCAAATGAAAATAAGGGAATTCACCAATTTCATGTGCTCATCATAGCACAAGAGATAGGAACAACTCACCAACTAAGAATTTAGATAAAAAATGAGAAACTCCACACGAGTCTAGGATGCCATAATTTTAGTTGCTTCTTTATTCATCCTGAGAAGAAAAAAACTATTTTGAGTCATATTACAAGCTCATAATTTCGATCAGAAATTCACATTAAATTCGGCAGGCAACATTCCTATAATTCGTTTTGATTTTAACCCAACTCATGTATCATAACAAAAAGAATTAATAAATGAAATGATATCCACAATGAGTCTTGATATGTGTAATTTTAGGGCTACTAATTTGCAATGAAACAAACAACTATTTTGAAGCCAATTGCAAGTTAATAACCTCATAATTAAAATTACTCATATAATCAAAGATAAAATTAAAATAACATAAAAAAAAACTAAGGATAAAATGATTTGCATTCTAATGTATATGAATTATTATGATAAATTTTGCACCCACTTAAGTTATTTTCTTATACGTTTTGACCCCTTAAATTTTATGAGGATAACATCAACAACATATTCAGTGTAATCTAATAAATGGATCCGAAAAAGGTAGAACATACATATATAGCAAGTAGAAAGATTATTTTCGAAAGATCTTCGGCTCAATTAACGCATACTAAAGCAATTTGGTGGTTCGTAAAGGGTAAAATATACACATAATATATCATCTTCAAAGACTCTCGGTTAATATAATGTAAAATAAGGAAATTTGAAAAATAAGTATATGAAAATAAATATGACATAATAAATAAATAAATAAGCATTGCATAGTATTCAAAAAGCAATAAATAGTAGTAATCAACAGATTATGGGATACTTGAAGCACATGAAACAAAAGAAATTAACAAAAATAATGATACTGGCTATGAACAATGAAATATGTATGGTGCACCTAATTACCACCATGTTTATCTTCTAGGAAAGTGAGATGATGCCCAACTACCTACTAACCTTCTATTGCCCTAATATCTAGGACAAAGTCATATGAGGCCCCTCAAAATTGTCCTCATTATTCATTTAGACGTCCCAACTAGACCTACTACATATTAAACATCTCTACCACCCCATATTTGAACCGTCTAACAATTTTTTTTTACCACTTTTCATTGATTGTGTGGCGAGTGTATTTAACCTTCCCACGTGTATCCGATGTTTATTGAATAGCCATTTAAAAAATATCACGTGCATTTGACATGTATTTTTTAATGTCTAAATTGGGGAAAATTCTCAAATCGTTAACTTTTATAGAACACTTCTCTTTCTCCAACTTCGCGATTTCTTCCAATTTGAAGTTTTCCATCTCACGATTTTCATTGAGATTGAAGTTCGATTCCTATTTGATTCCTCTTTATAGTGTTACGATGTTGAAGTCTTTCCTCGTGTATGTTTTGATTGTTTTTTTACATGCTTTGTTATATGAATTCCATAAATCTAGGGTTTTGTAATAATATAAGGTTTGCAAGTATTCTGTCCATTCTTTATTATTAACCAAAAGGTAAACTTGAAAGCTTTGTTTTTAGTTGTTTGGATGAGTTATATTAGTATATTCCGCTAGATCTTGGGTTTGTTTGATATTTTGTACGGCTAATAATTGACCATAAAGGAAATTTTATTTATGAAGATTTACCATAGTGGAATCTTATTCGAGATATATATCCTTACTTATGCTGAAAACTGTGTGTATATTATTAAGGACAACTTTTCATTTTTGAACTATTGTATTATACTAAAGAATTAGGGTATGAAACTGTGAAGACTTTTATGTGGAGGATTTATTGAATAAACAATGGGTCCTAAGTATAGCTGATTAACATTTACTACACTTGATTAAAGATACAAAACATGAGGACACTTTTGAAGTATATGTGTGTCATTTATTAGATGAACCCTTACCTGACACTGAGGGACCTAGAGACTATCTAACTAATGTTAAAGATGGTGAGACTGTTGACCTAGGTGGAGAAGGTGAGACTTGTAACCTTGGTGGTGAGGGTGTTGTTTTTAATATTGGTGAAAAGGGAGAGGTTGTTGAGGGTGAGGGTGTTGATGTTAACATTGGTGAAGAGATTAAGGCTATTTAGGGTGTGGATGATAATCTAGGTGGAGAGGGTATGGATGATAACCTAGGTGGAGAAGATGCATCTGATTTTTTGAGTAGTGATTCAGATCTAGACATACCTTCATAAGATTATTTAGATATTGATGAGGAGTTGAGAGATTTTAGAGAATAAAGAAGAAACAAAAAACAGAGAAGAAAAGGCTATTGAATTTGAAAAAATACCAGTTGGAGAGATTGGTGGTACATATAGATGCTTTGAGGATATTAGGAAAAATAAAACTGATAAATATGCATCAAAATTGGGTGGAAATGAAGATTATATGGATAGATCTAACTATTGGAGTGATGATAGTGATGAACAACTAGATGTGGATGCTATTAGGAGAGTAGATATACCTGCTAAAAAGAGAAGCAAAAAGGTTAGGTATGATGAATATTGTGAAGTGTCAATATTTGAGATTGGGATGGTCTATGAAGGTGCAAATAAGTCCAGTAAAGCAGTAACATATTATGTTTTATAGTAAAGGAGGCAGTTAAAGCTAAGACATAATGAAAAACATAGAGTGAGGGTGAAGTGCAAAAATTCTAACTGTAAGTTGTTGTTATATGTTTCCATAGACATGGTTTATCTCCCTCTCTTCAACGCTCTCTTTCACGTTCTCTATGCTTAACAAAAAAGAAACGAAAAATCAGAATAATTACAAAAACAAAAGTTCTTCATACTTGAAGAAATTACACGCAAATTACAAACGACAAAGCAATCCAAAAACGTAAAGCAAAATGTTATATTCTCGTCGGGTAAGGTGTGAGATTCATTAGTGGACATTTGGTTTGGGTGGATTTGGCAGAAATTTGAAGTGTTGAACGACGTGAAATCACGTATGGGTTTTCTTACTCTTGGCCCTGTCCCAAGAGACCCTTAAGTCTCAGATGAATCTACTTCGAAAACTAGGGTTGTCCCCCCATTTCATTCTCCCTGTCACTAGCTCCCTATGATCTTAGGTTGGGTATGCTTGCTGATAGAATCTAGAGGTACAATGTTTTGTCTGATTTCTAGTTTCGAGTATGTGTTAATGATTATGTGCTTATGTTTGTGTCTTTTGGAAATATGAATGTAGGCATGTGTGTATGTGTGCAAGTTTGGATTGTGACTTTGAGTTTCGGCTTGTTCATGTTAATGGCATAAAGATCACTTGTATTTTATGTGAATAACTATGTAAAACCGTGATGTTCATGTGAAGATGTTATTGCTGTTTTTGAGTGAAGAACTCTTGACTAAAAGTAATCATAAAGATGCCATTAATTATGTACAAAACGTTCTACGAAAATTGTCCTAAATCTAATGTAAAAAGGTGGAGAGAATGGGCTGCAAAATGTGACCAAATTTCCAGCTTTCTGGAAATTTGGTTTCGGCCAGATGCTTGAAGTTTTGGAGAGTTTAAAAATGAATAAAAACATGTGAGGTCAGTAGGGACTGAACCCAAGAACTCACTACAAGAAAGCTGTAAAAATAAAAATAAAATAAAATGTGATAAAGGGGATTAGAAATGGGGTAAAGTTTAAGTGAAAAGTTAGGGGGAAAATGAAAGAAAATGAAGTGAGGCATGTCGGGTTTGAACCCACAACCCTTTTGGATGGATGAAGGGGAGAGGAGAAAAATGAAATAAAGAAATAATAAAAATGAGGTATGTGGGATTCGAATCCACAACCTCTTGGCAGAATGAAAAGGTAAATGTGAATGTCAATGTTAAGGTAAATGTCACTATGAACGTGAACATCAACATGAACGCCAATGTGAACCTCAAAGTCAACGTGAACGTGAATGTCAACGTAAACATCAACATGAACGTCAATGTCAACTTCAACATCAACGTGAATATAAATGTAAATGTAAATGTGAGCGTCAATGTTAATGTTAGTGTAAATGTTAATGTAAACATGTACATCAATGTGAATGCGAACGTGAATGTAACATGAATGTCAGCGTGAACGTCAATGAGAAAATCAACACAAACGTGAACGTTAACAAAAACTTGTACTTTAACGCAAATGACAACATCAACGTCAATGTAAATCTCAGCTTGAACATCAATGTAAACTTCAGTGTGAACGTCAATGTCAATGTCAACTTCAATGTGAACGTTAACGTCAATGTCAATGTAATTATCAATATTAATGTCAACGTGAACGTGAACGTAAATGTAAACATTGACAGGAACAACAACGTGAATGTGAACATCAACATCATCATCAACATAAACATCAATGTAAATGTCTACGTTAATTTGAACGTCAACATAAAGGTTAGCATATGCTTTTACGTTCACGTGAACATCAACGTCAATATAAACGTCATTGTCAATGTAAATGTCTACGTGAACGTCAACATCA
Organism: Solanum habrochaites; assembly: GCA_027704765.1. NCBI lineage: Eukaryota > Viridiplantae > Streptophyta > Magnoliopsida > Solanales > Solanaceae > Solanum > Solanum habrochaites. The sequence continues at coordinate 61,134 of JAKWJA010000631.1, forward strand.
ATGTGAACTTCAATGCAAATGTCAGCGTGAACGTGAACGTGAATGTCAATGTAAATATTAAAATATATGTGTACGTCAGCGTGAATGTGAACGCTAACGATAATGTAAAATCAATGTGAATGTTAATATCAACGTGAACATCAACTTAAACGACAACATGAATGTCAACCATAACTTCTATGCCACCTCAACATAAATGTCAGTTTGAACATCAACGTGAACATCATCATGAATGTCAAGGTCAACATAAATGCCAACATCAACATAAACATGAACGTCAACATCAACTTCAATGTAAACATGAACCTGAACGTCAACATACACCTAATCGTCAACATCCACGTAAATATCAACATGCACATAAATGTCGACATAAACGTAAACATCAACATAAACATTAACCTAAACGTCAACGTGAATGTTAACATGTATGTCAACTTCAGTGGAAATGTGAACGTCGACATGAATGTAAATGTGAACGTAACCGTCAAAGTGAATGGTAATATTAGCGTCAATGTGAATATTAATATCAACGTCAATATGCACTATAATGTAGACGTCAACGTGAATGTCAACGTAACATATACGTGAACGTCAACTTAAACGTGAACGTGAATGTAAATGTGAACGTCTGTGTCAGCGTTAATGTAAACGTCAGCTAGACATCATGGTAAATATCATCGTGAACGTCAACGTCAACTTCAACATCAACATAAAAACCAACCTCAATGTAAACATCAATGTCAACTTTAACGTAAATAGCAACATGAACGTCAATGTCTACTTCAATACAAACGTACATGTTAACATCAATATAAACATTAACGTGTATGCGAACATGATTGTCAATGTGAATGTCAATATTAATGTAAAGGTGAACTTACACATAAACATTAACGTCAACATAAACATCAAGATCTACGTAAATGTCAATGTAAGAATAAATGTCAACGTTAACATAAATGTCAACATCAACGTAAGCGTCAATATGAATATGTACTTCAACGTGAATGTAAACATGAATGTGAATGTGAACGTCAACATCATCATCAACATAATGTTAACGTCAAACATTAACATAAATGTGAACGTGAACGTTAATATCAACATATACATGAATGTAAATGTCAATGTGTATGCTAATGTCAACATCAATGTGAACATCAACGTGAACATGTAGTGTGAACGTGAATGTGAATGTAAATGTCAATGTGAACATCAACGTTAACAACAACATGAACATTAACGTGAATGTGAACATCAAGGTAAATGTAAACTTGAACGTTAATGTGAAAATCAACATCAACGTAAATGTAAGATTGAATGTCAATGTAATCATAGCATTAACATCAACGTCAACGTGAATATCAATGCAAATGTGAGCATGAACATCAACCAAACATTATAATTGAATGTGAATGTTAACGTAAATATGAACATCAATGCCAATGTGAATGTGAACGTCAACATCATCATCAACAAAATGCAGACGTCAAACATTAACATAAATGTAAACGTGAACGTCAATATCAACATATACATGAATGTAAATGTCAATGTGTACGTTAATGTCAACATCAACGTGAACAGTAGTGTGAACGTGAATGTAAATGTCAATGTGAACATCAACGTTAACAACAACATGAACATTAACGTGAATGTGAACATCAAGGTAAATGTAAACTTGAACGTTAATGTGAACATTAATGTGAAAATCAACATCAACGTAAATGTAAGATTGAGTGTCAACGTAAACATAGCATGAACATCAACGTCAACGTGAATATCAATGCAAATGTCAGCGTGAACATCAACCAAACATTAACATTGAATGTGAATGTTAACGTGATTATGAACATCAACGTCAACGTGGATGTTTATGTGAACGTCAACATGGACTTTTATGTGAAGGTCAACATAAACGTTTATGTGAATGTAAACTTGAATGTCAACGTGAATCTCAACTTGAATATCAACATGACTGCGACCATCGACGTGAATGTGAACGTTAACATCAATGTGAATGTGAACGTTAACATCAATGTGAATGTCTGTGTGAACGTCAACGAAAATCTCAATGTGAATGTAAACTTCAACGTCAACTTGAATGTCAACGTAAATATGAACGTCAACATTAAATTAAATGTCAGCTTGAATGTCAACAAAAATTTAAGCATGAACATTAATGTCAACGTCAACATCAACGTGAATGTCAATGTCAATGTACATGTCATATTTAATATCAATGTCAACGTAATAGTTAATATGAACGTAAACATAAACATCAATGTGAATGTGAACGTCAACATCATTGTCAACATCAACGTCAAAGTAAATGTCAATGTGAATGTGAATGTCAACATGAAGATTAACATTGATGTTGACGTTCACGTGAATGTAAACATCATTGTAAACTATAACAACCCTAAAAATGGATAAGATAAGAAATGCTTATTGTGTCAAGAATATATGATTAGATCAGGGTTCACATGGATTGATGCGCGTTGAACCAGACCTCGAAACCCTTACTACAGCCAATCCAACTAACTTGGGGAGTTAGTTGAGTTATCAAAGGTTGGGTCCATTCATGTTGGGCTCTCGAATACGAAGATTTACTTGAACGAGTCTTTACCGGACTTAAAAAGGGAAAATCTTAGGTTTTGAGGTCTAGGAGTAAAGTGTTATTTTTCCCAGCTATGGGTAGTATCCTAATTACCTTTAATATATAATTAACTATTTAATTAATAAGGTGTGTGTGTGTATGGGGGGGGGGTATTTTAGGGAGAGAGGGCCGAAATTGGTCTCTTAAAGTGAAGTCTTGCTCCACTCGTGTTCGAACCTAGGTGGAAGCAATGAATTAAAGTGATTTTTGTTTAAGCTATTCAATTAATCTAATTAATTAATAATTAATATTTATTAGCTTATTTAAAACAAATTAAAATCATTTTTTTTAAATAAATAAAACCTTATTGACTAAGTCCTAAAAATAGACTTCTAAGCCTCCTGCAACTCCCACTCTGTCACATTTATCTCTCCACTGTCATGCTCAATCACTCTTATTCTCTTTCACGTATTCTCTCTTCAAAAATAAGAGTCAAGAGAATAAAAACAAAGCAAGTTCTTCACACTTTAAGAACTCACATGATATCACAAGAAAACAAACGTTAATCACACACTAGGCTTAGGGTGGTTGTCATTCGAGTTAAGTTGAAATTGAGGAGGCTTAGACGTGATCTTGGGTGGAGTTTTTGGGTATAAAGTCGAGTTTTTAACGTCAAAAAGTTATGGTTTCTCTTTTCTCTTGGTCCCTTTCCAAAGAGACCCCTTAAGGTTCAGAATATTCATTCCAAAAACTAGGATTGTTCCTCGTAGCATATCCTTTTCACTAGCTTCCATTGAATAATAAGTTGGTTATGTTTTGCTGGTAGAAAACTAGGGATGAAATTTGTTTTTGATATGATTATGTTTTTATATGTATGTTTGGAATTATGTGACTTGTGTTGATGTTTCCGAAAATGTAACTACATGTGTATATGTGTGTTGTTCTGGCTATTGTTCATGGTTTAGGACTTGAAATGGCATAATAGTTCTTTATATTTTATCTTCATGTAAATGTGATGTTTATTTGAGTTTTAATGTGTTGTTGTGGCTATTGCTCACCTAAAAGGTTCTAAATGCACTACGAAATTCCCCTAAGAACTAAGGTCTAACTTGATAAAAGGATGCTGAAAAATTAAAAGAAAATTTCCATCTTCTAGTGATGAATTTTGGTCTGCAAAGAGGGTTCAAAATGTTGGAAAAGATGAATTAAAACAAGACAGGTCACAGATTAATGAACCCGTGACTTCACCATGAAAATAAAGATGTAAAAAAGAAATGTGGTGAAGGGGATTCGAACCATGGTATTGGCAGGAAAATGTAACTTAAAAGAAATAAATAGGAAATGAGAGTAGTGGGATTCGAACCCACAACCTCTCAATAAGATTTAAGGAAGAGTAAAAGAAAAGAAATAAAATGTGAAGCGTGGAAATCAAACCCACGACCTCTAGGTAGTGAAGGAGAGCAAAGACAATGAAAGAAAACAAATGAGAGGCGTGAGAATCGAACCCACAACCTCTAGGAAGTGAAGGAAAGTCAAAGGAAATGAAAGAAATGATATGTGAGGCTTTGGAATTGAACCCACGACCTCCTAGGCATATTTAAGGAGAAAAATTAAAAGAAATTAAAGAGGGGGTTGTGGGGGTTCGAACTCACAACCCCTTGGCCAAAGGAGAGAAATTTAAAGGAAATGAAAATAAAAAGTAAATGAGGTTGTAAGGGTTCAATCCCACATCCTCTTAGTCCATAAGGCAAAAAATGAAGAGAGAAATTAAGAGAAAAAATGAAGGCATTGGGGCTCGAACTTGGGTCCCCAAGCCGTATGGATACAACTAAAATGAATAAAACAATGTAAGTATAGTTCAAGAAATTTGAAAATTGGGTTCCCTTGCCCAAGTTCTGTATTAATACATAATTGATACGTGAATTAAGTGTTCAAGAATAATGCCCGTCTACTAAGATCGAAATTGAGATCTTGGCATACATAGAAGATGCATAAGTCTTGTACCACATAATCTTAGGAAGATATGAATGATTTAAATAAACTATGAATGAAGCCTCATGGCTTTTTTGTATAGATCCATAAGTCTAAGATACGTTTTAAAAAAGTGAACCTAAGATGTATGTAATGAAATGATGTAATCCTAGAAGAATTAACTAAGACTATAAAACAAACTAAATGGTCAAGTGCATTGTATATGATGAAACAAATACTATGTAATGAACTGATGAAACCCTAAAAGGGTTAAGTAAGAGTGTGAAGCACACAAATGGCCAAGTGCATTGGCATATGATGAATTTAACATTCATGTAAAAAGGGGTGAGTAATTATGAGTAAAAATGTGCTAATGTTAATGAATGTGGTGACAACATGATATGAGGCTACTGTAAAAGATGAGAGCAATCTCAAATGAGCCTTAGTAAATGTTACCAAACGTAGTCACCTATGATATTGTAAAGTTAATGAAGAGACCAGTCTCTATGAACACTCTAACGAAAGTATTGAGATAAACAAACTTAATACTAATGATGAGATGACAAATCATCTATTAAGCTATGATATCCTCATACAAGAAGCTAGATTCCATGATCTTTTATCCGGAATTGGTAGGACCTCATGCTTATGAGGTTGTATAGTGTTAGTATCTATCTTATATGTAGGCTTTCTCTAGTGGAGCATGTTCCACTAGGGTTTCATTTTCCACTTCATTTCAGATATTGTATTGGTGCCGTTTTGGCGAATACACATTTAATGTAGCTATGAACCATTTCTTTCATTTGTTGATCTTAATGTTAGATGGTTGATTGTGAACAATTATGAGTTTAAGTAGAATGTCTAATAAGAATGTTAAATAACAAAAAGTTCATATTTTTGGCAAAAAATTAACCTAGAAAATGTAAAGATGACGTATGTAGACTTGTCTGCGACCTCTGAGAGGTCAACGATGCAGGTCTTGTCTAGGGTCTAGATTCCGTTCGTGACATAAACGTCAATGTGCATGTCAACATCAATGTCAACGTCAATGAGAACGTGAACGTGAACATGATTGTCAATGTAAACTTCAATGTAAACGTCAAGGTGAACGTTAATGTGAACATCAACATGAATATGAAAATGAAAGTGAACGTGAATGTAAATATTAACGTGAATGTGAACGTGAAAGTGAATGTAAATATGAACATCTACGTGAACGTCATTCTAAAGGTTAACATCAACGTGAACCTCAAGTGGAATGACAACGTGAACGTCTATGAAAATGTCAATATAAATGTAATCTTGAACATCAATGTAAACATCAACATCAACAAAAATGCTAACATCAATATAAACGTCAATGTCAACATTAATATAAATGTGAACGTGGACGTCAACATGCACATAAATATCAACGTCTAGGTAAACATCAACATTCATATAAATGTCAACGTAAATGTAAACGTCAATATAAACATCAGCTTAAACGTCAACGTGAATGTTAACATGAACTTCAACATCACCATCAATGTGAACGTCGACATAAATGTCAAGGTCAATGAAATAGTCAATGTCAATGTTAACATCAACATAAACATTAATGTCCATGTCAATGTCAATGTGAACGTCAATGTGAATGTCAATGTTAATGAAAACTTTATTGTAAATGGCAAAGTAAGCATAAACATGAACGTTAATGTAAACGTTAATATGTACGTAAACATCAACATGAACGTTAACGTGAATGTCAACATGAATGTCAACATGAACGTCAACATGAACGTCTATCCTAACATAAACATAAACGTCAACTTGAACATCAACGTAAACATCATCGTGAACGTCAATGTTAATGTGAATATCAACATGAACGCCAACATCAACATAAACATAAATTTGAACGTGAACATACATACATCAAAATCCATGTAAATATCAACGTCCACATAATTGTCCACGTAAACGTAAATGTAAACATAAACATCAACCTAAATGTCAACATGAATGTCAACGTGAAAGTCAATGTGAATGTCAACGTCAATGTTAAGGTCAACATGAACATCAACGTCAATGTTTAAATAAATGTAAATGTTAACATCAACGTTAAGGTCAATGTAAACATCAGCGTGAACGTCAATGTCAACATGAATATCAACGTGAACATCAATATCAATGTATATATTTACGTCAGTGTGAACGTAAAATTAAATGTCAACATCAACATGAACGTCAACGTGAATGCGAATATGAACATCAACATGACCGTAAATGTCAATGTGAATGTCAACGTACACATAAACGTCAATGTCAATATAAACATCAATATTCACGTATGTGAAATATAAGAGCAATCTCAAATGAGCCTAAGAAAATGTTACCAAAACGTACTCAACTATGAGAGTGTAAAGCGAATGAAGAGACCTGTCTTTATGAACACTCTAATGAATGTATAAAAATTAATGCATACTTAATACTAATGATGAGATGAGAAATCATCTAATGAGCCATGATGTCCTCACGCTAGAAGCCAACATCCATGATGTATGAGTTTAATGTAATGGAACTTTACATAGAGCACCAATAGGCTAGCTATGAGCGGTGAGACCTTCTTTCGGGAAGGGTGGAGGTTCACGTAACTCTCATGAGATGAGACTGTCCGGCATGCCAGGTATGGGTCTCCTTATATCTCTTTGTCTTTGAACCTAAACTGCCAATATAGGGATCTAGTAGGGTTCAATTCTTTATATATGCTAGCATGTTTTGGTTCACTTTGGCCGGTGAATCCAGCCCTTTTTGGTGTGGGGATTACACACTGGATTTCAAGATTCTCACATGCTCTATGTCGGTTAAGGTTAAAGTTCTCATACAAAATATGAGGCCATCCTTAACGAATGCACATAATGAAATGAACGATACCAAAAGTGTTTGGATAGGATAATCAAGAGGTGAGCTAGACTTAAGTAATTACACTAGGTTATTCTTGGTCATTGCAAAGCGAACCCGATGAGAGTCTTAAAATACATCCTAGATATGAATAGTTGCTGCACTAGTATATGAAAGAATGAAAATGAAATACTTATGAATGAATGAAGCAGACTCTGTGTTTGTTAAAGAAGGTTCCCTAGTTGAGGTCCCATTTGTTGAGCCCTCATTTTGGGAAGTCCTAATGTCATGTCCATGATTCCAAGGTCGCATGGCATATGAAAGAATGATATGATATGTATATTATGTTGTGTGTTGTTTGCAAAATGATAAGTATGATGATGCATGTTACTCTCATGGCATGACTTTCCTAATCCAAAATTGGCAAGTCCACTAACTTGACTTTCCATAATTCATATTGATAGGAAAGAGCTCTTCTTAATCATGCATTTCCTTGCTGTGTGTTTGAATATACCCATACTTTGTACAAGTATGTACTAATCCCATACAACTCTACATTTTTAGGTACAGACACAGGTGGATATTAGAGCTTATAGGTCGACGCTGAAGCTTTTCGGACGTGAAGAATTCATCTGGATATGGTAGGCCCTCATGCTTTCGAGGAAGCTTGCCCATTATTTTCTAGCTTAGATATAGGTTTGAGTTAGTGGAGTCTTTTCCACTAGCGTTTTTTTCTCATCTTATTTCAGACTTTGTGTTTGTTCCAATTTGACAAGTATACACATAATGAAGTATGGAACTATTTCTTTCATTTAATGATCTTAATATTACATGATTGATTGTGAACGTGTATGAGTTTAAGTAAAATTTTGTATATTAATGTTAACTAACAAATATTTTAATTTTTTCATAAAATATAACCTAAATGATGTAATGATGATGTATGTAGGCTTGTGTGCGACATGTGAGAGTTCAACGACATCGGTCTCATCTAGGGTCTAGACTCCGGTTGTGAAAAAGTTGGTATCAGAGCACTAGGTTAAATTGTGAAAATAGTTAGTTCACATCAACCACATTAAGTAGTTTTTAAGTCATGGTAGTGAATTGCACCACTATCCTGAATTAGAGACTGCATGACGCGTAGGAAAATTTTCCTTCTTATAATCTTATCTTGCCTTTGTAATGTCTGATTCCTTGGTGTTATGAGCATATCTAACATCAATTTTATTTATTTTTAAAAAATCAACACAAGAAGGAATACTGGTTGGGGAAGAGGAGAAACAGCTGCTGGGGACAACTAAGTTCCTCCCCATGCCCCAATTGCTGAAATGGAGAAACCTGTTAATCTAGCTGGGCTAACAGATGGAGAAGTAAGTACATCCTTGGTACAGATAACCGAAGACATCACCTTAAAAGCTCAGGCTATGAAAAAGTAGGCATAGAAGCAAGGTGTTCCCAGGGAGAACCCACTTGCCAGCACCATGGCTAACAGGTTAAGGGACTTCACGAGGATGAATCCGCCTGTTAACATTGTATCTATGATTTCTTAACATATTGAGGAGGAGTGTAGGGAATCTATGTTTAATGATAGCATGGACCTTTCCAGGCTTATGGTACATGTCCAACAAGTGGAAAAAAAGGAGGAATAGGAAGCACATTAGGGCAGTGAACAAGTCAAGGCAAGTTGAGGAGAATTTTTCAAAGAAGTAGATTGTGTATTACCTTTCATTTTTACAACTGACTCACTTTCAGTGGCATTAATAATAAGTTGCTTAATTTCATCAATGCAATAATTATCCCACCAATCTTTTAATATTCCCGTGAAACCTTCAATGATCATGTTAGACACATCTCTGTCTGCTAACCCACACATTTTGTATGCAGTAATGGAAACACCCGTTTCATGGACTTTATTATAAACTTGATGCTCTGCTAAGCCATCAATATTCCATTCAGTTACTCTTCTTCCTTCGTGAGAGTAAGTGCATAAGAAAGTGTTTTCCTCATACTGCAAGTCTGGTAAAGAAGGTTTTCTATGTTAACTTTTCATATTGTGAAAGTGACTACTAGCATGTTTTTGGAGAAGATTAATTATCTTAGTAACTAGCTCCAATGTTCTTAAAATCAATTGGATTTTCTTAACACAAACTTCGTCTTTTAAAAAGTTGATATGTTGGGAAAGTTTATTAATTTTGAAATAGTGTTTTTTCTTACGAATTTACTTTCATCTTGTGAAAGAGTTTTAACAAAAGGAAAATGTAAAACTTTTCCAAGAATAGTAGTAATAATAGCATCTATGTTAGTAAAATAGGGTTTTATATGAGTGATAAAAGATATTCCTAGGATGATATCTTCATCGATATCTTCAGTAATAACAAAATCATTTGTTAAATAAATACCATTATTGAAAATATGAGCTTTAGAAAGCTTATAATTTATTTTCAAAAGTTGTCTTGTAGCAGAGTATAATTTTGAAGTACTTTTTTTGTAAATACTTAGTTGGAATAATAACTTTTATAATGTCATTCCTATCTGCACCACTATCAAGCAAAGTAATTTTGTTAATAACAAAATGTTTACTAACGACTATTTTAACAGGTATATGATGTCTTTGAGGTCTAATAGAAGAAATTGCCGTTACTCCTGGGGCTGCAAGAGTGGTAGTGTCATTACCTTTGTTGGTAATAAAGTTTTCAAATAAATAATCATTATTGATATTGGAGAGATGCATAGAATTATTATCATCAGAATCTTTATGGGACGAGCTTTGGTTAGACTCAATGTCGTGGAAAGTTTCTTTTATGGAAACTTGACTGGTTAGTGAAGTATGATCATTTTCTTTTACATGTGATTATGAGAAAGTATGTGATCTTCTATTGATGTTTTTAGGTGATTATGTTAGACTATGACTATGTCCTTATCTTTGTGTAGTATTAGAGTTGATGCATTATTATTCCTACTTGACTATATGGGTGTATGATGGTTACGTTAACGATGTTATAGTAGTGTATATGATGACTTATAGATTACAATGGTTATACCTATGTGCTTTTAGAATGATATACAATATGTGCTAATGTGAAGTATGTTGTGTTTTGCTTTGGTTTACTTATGTCCCTTACATGATACATGTATGAATGTGAATATGAGATGTCTTCACTTAGAATGCTAAAGCCTGTTAGTCTTTAATTTATGAATGATATGATTCAACAACCCGAAAATGACTGTGCTAAGTAATGATTAATGTATCTAGAATTACTACGATTAGACCAGGTTCACACGGATTGATGCGCGTAGAACAAGACCTCTTATCCCTTGCAACAGCCAAGCCAACTAACTTGGTGAGTTAGTTGGTCTAGTAAAGGTTGGGTTCAGCCATGTAGGGAACCCGGATATGAATACTTACGCGGATGAGTCTTAACCGGATATGAAGATATACCCGGATAATAATAATAATAATATTAATAAATAATGAGGAGTCCTAGTTTGTCTTCGTGTCCACTTAACTCTCCTAATCCTAATCTACTCATTATCACATTTTTCTCTACTCCTCTCTCTCTTTCATGCTTATGCATTCTGTAAAAAAAAAGAACAGAACAAAAATAATAAAGTTCATCAAGAACTTGAACACTAAAAACTCAAAAAAAAAGTTAGTCCAAAAACGTAAATCAAAACAAAGTTCTTGACGGGATTGTGCTTGAAGTTTCGGTGGTGAGTCTTGGTTTTTTGGGAAATTGGAAGCACTTAAACAAGCGTGGAACGACATTAAGGTATGGGTTTCTCTCGTGGACTCCTTTGGCCATGATAATTTCCTTTCCATGAATTCAACAAATTTTTAAACTAGGGTTGTTCCCATTCTTGTCGAACTCCTTGTCTCTTGTATCCTTTTGATTTCAATCTGAAATAGGTTAGAGATCATGTTGTTGGTATGTTTGCTGGTAGTTTAAGTATGAAGTATGATTTTCCTAATAATGTGTTCATGACTATGTTTTTGGAATTGTAAGTATGTTAATTTATGTCAACCGAAAGTATGTGAAAAGTGATGTTTGTGCAAATGTTTGTGTAAATCATTATGTACAAAAGTGGTGTAATGTTGCCGGATTTAATGGAAATTCTTGGATGAATATAACCCTGAAAAAATATACTTAAATACGCACCAAATGATTCATGAAACGTCCTAAGATCTAATGAACAAATGATGATAACAAGGAGCTGAAAATAGTGAAAAAATTTCCAGCATTTGGTGGGTTCGGCCAATTAAAGTTGTATAAATTGAAATGAAAAATGAATGTAAAATAAGTGAAATAACTAAGGATTTAACCCAAGACATCATTACGTGAAATCTAACAAATATCAACAAAAGATTAAGGCAAAAATTGGTTGGAGGAGACTAAATTTCCAGCTTGCTGGAAATTGTAGTCTCAGCCAACTTTTAAAAAAATAAACTTCATTTTTTTTTAAATGTGGAGTCATTGGGGATTGAACCCATGACCTTACCAAATGAAAATTTCATGTGAGAAAAATGCAAGAAAAAATAGATGTGGTGAGTGGGGATTGAACCCACAACCTATTGAATGGGTGAGTAAGGGGGAAAATAAAGGAGAAAATAAATGTGGAGAGTGGGGATTGAACCCACAACCTCTTGGATAGGTGAGAAAGTTAAGGAATAAATATAATGAAAAATAATGAGCTTGTGGACGATGTAACCCAAAACCTCATTGACATAAATGGAAAAAGGGAGGAGAAATAGAAAGGAAATATTATGGGGTTGATGGGGATCGAACTAGGGTCCCCCAAATCTAATAAATGTGATTATCAAGTTTAAATTAAGATTAAGTATTATCCAAGGGATTCGAAATAGGGTTCCCTTAACCAACTCCGTACTGTAACATAAGTCAGACTCAAGTAAATATTTAATGAATGTTGCCTCTAAAGATCGAATATATCTTGCATTTCTACAAGATGCATAAGTCTTGTACCACATAATCTTGGGTAAACATGAATCGCTTAGAAAAAATATGAATGTAACCTCATGGCTTGTATGTGTGGACTCATAAGTCCAACATACGTTTAAAAGTAAGTGAGCCTAAGATGTATCTGATAAAATGATGTTACCCTAAAAGGGTTAAGTAAGAGTGTGAAACACACTAATTGGCCATTTGCATTGGCATATGCTGCAATGAACATTCATGTGAAGGGGTGAGTACTTATGAAAATCAAATGTGTTAAAGTTAATATAAGGATCTAGCAGGGTTCGACTCCACATATACACTAGCATGTTCTGGTAACTTTGGTCGGTGATTCCACCTCTTTTTGTTGTGGGGCAGACAGTGGATTTTATGATGCTCACATAATCTATGTCAGTTAAGGTTAAAGTTCCTAAAGAAAGAATATCAACCTCAAATGATGCACATAATGAAATGAACGATACTAAAGGTGTTAGGATAGTATAATCAAGAGGTGAACTAGTTTTAAGTAATGAAACCGGTTTATTCTATGTCATTGCATAGCAAAACCGATGAGAGTCTTAAACTTTATCCTAGGTATGACTTGTGATTGAACTAGTATATTAATGAATGAAAATGAAGTGTGTATGAACGAACGAAGAATATTCTATGTTTGCTGAAGAAGGCTCCCTAGTTGTGTTCCCATATGTTGAGCCCTCCTTTTGGGAAATCCTAATGTAAAGTCCATGATTCCAAGGTCTCCTAGCAAATGAAAGACTTATATGAACTATGTGATATAATATGTGTAGTATGTTATATGTAATATTCTATGTGCTGCTTGTAAAATGATAAGTATGATAATGCATATTACCCTTATGACATGACTTTCCTAATCTAAATGTGGCAAGTGCACTGACTTTCTTAATCCAAATTTGGCAAGTCTACTGACTTTACTTTCCATAATTCATATTGTTAGGAGAGAGTTCTTCTTAATCATGCATGTCCTTGGTGTGTGCTTGCATACACTCAAACTTAGTACAAGTGTGTACAAATCCCATACAACTCTATACTTTTAGGTGCACGCACAGACGGACGCTAGAGATTACGATACGACACTGCAACTACCTGAACGTAGAGCATTCATTCAGACTTGGTAGGCCCGCATGCTTTTGAGGACGCTAGCCTATTATATTCTAGATTAGATATAGGTTTGTGTTAGTGGAGTATGTTCAACTAGTTTTTCATTTCCCATTTCATTTCAGACTTTGTAATTGTGCTATTATTGCAAGGATACGTTTAATACAATTATGAACTTCTTCTTTCATTTGATTATTTCTATATTAGATGGTTTATTTGTGAACGCCTATGATGTTATGTATAATATGTTTCACATGAAATAGAAAAATATATCGGAGACCTAGGTTAAATTCCAATGATAGTATGTTCACATCAACCACATTGAGTAGTTTGTAAGTCATGGTAGTGAAGTGCACCACTATCCTGCATTAGAGACTACATGATGCGTAGGAAACATTCCCTTCTTCTAATCCTATCGTGCCTTATCTAATGTCTGATTTCTTGGTGTTAAGAGCATATCTAACATAAACTCTTGAGATTTAAAAGGATGAATACGAGGGAAAATGCAGGCGGAGAGATTAGAGGAGCAGATGTTGGGGTAAATCAAGTTCCTCCCCGGGCTCCAGCTGCTGGAATGGAGATGTCCGTTAACCTAACTAGGTTGACAAATGGAGAATTGAGGAAAACCTTGGTACAGATGGCCCAAGCCATAACTTTACAAGCTCAGGCTATGTCAGCCCAGGCGGAGCAACAAGGAGTTCCCAGGAAGAACACACCTTCCTATAAAATGGCTAACAGGTTAAAGGACTTCAAGAGGATGAATCCTCCCATTTACACTGGATCAAAGATTGCTGAGAATGTTTAGGAGGAGTGTAGGGAAGCTATGATGCATGATAGCATGGACCTTTCTAGGCTTATGGTATATGCCCAACAAGTGGGAAAAAAACAGGAAGAGGAAGCACACTAGGGTAGGGAAAAAGTCAAGGCAAGCTGAGAAGAATTTTTCAAGGAAGAGTAGTAATAAAATCAGGGATAAGCCCAGGTTTAAGAAGGGAATCTCTCACCAAGAGCAGTAAAGTTCATCCAAGGGTCGTTATGATAGAGATTCCGATCCTTGAGTTAAGAGAAATAGTGAAGTAGATACACCTCACGAGATGCCACCTTGTAGAATGTCTGGCAAACTTCATGGAGAAGAGTGTAGGAGGGGCTCTAACGATTGTTACTGTTCTGGAAAACCGGGTCAAATGATGAAGGATTGTCTTTATATGAGAGGTCGAGAATAAGGGAAGGATAAAGTTCAGCCCAATGGTCCAAGTGAAGAGGTTACAAGAAGGAACCAATTCTTCGCAATCAAGTCTAGGGGTGTACGGGAAGAAACCTCTGGTTATCTCTCGGGTGCGTAGCCTAAATTAGTTTTTCATGTGTATGGTTTTATGAACTATTGTGAAGTTAATACGTTTGATTCATCATGTTGGTTGTTGACTTATGTGACTTATGTGTTTATTTATGTTGCATGATTTGATGAGACTAGTTTAGGAAGGAGTTCCTTAGTCTATTAACGGGAAGGTGCTTGTAGGTTTCAAGGATGTGCACCAACCTACTAATATGTAAATCAGATATTCACTAATAAAAATCATTGAATAGCTTAGATATGGATTTTCTCCATAAGTGTTATGCTACAATAGACTATTAACCAGGGTAGTCACGGTTTAGTTGCCAAATGAGATAGGGTATAAATTGGCAAGGCGTGGATCAATCCAACAAAGCCATATAATTTCAAATCGTAAGGCCAAAAATGTTACTTAAGGTGTAAGATATACTCCTCCCAAGGCTGGTTTTTTTTAAGAAACTCTAATTTTTAGGGCAATAGTCTACTTCGTGTTGTAAGTCAAAAATCGTATGTGTATTAATTGCACTATGTGAGTTAAAATGAATTCATGTTTGCATGTCATGTTGCTGTTTTTGTATAGTGCGGACATGATTTTTTTTGTGTTTCATTAGTTGTGAGGTTCATGAAGTTATGTGAGATTGAGTAGGATGTTCCTCAATCTAAAATATGAAGCTTCAGTTGAGCTTGAGTAATATGAATTATCTAGAGTAATTGTGAAAAAAAAACTCACAAAGAGCAAAGTCTCAAAATATAGTAAAATATTTTCGAAAATAACCCTCTTTATTTTAAAATGATGTGTAGCGTCATTCGGGTACGAATGTTCCTGGGGGGGATAATGTAACAATTCTAAAATGACTATGCTAACTAATGCTTAATATATCTAGAATGCCTACGATTAGACTGGGTTCACACGGATTGATGCGCGTAGAACCAAACATCTTAACCCTTTCAACAGCCTAGCCAATTAACATGGTGAGTTAGTTGAGCTACGGAAGGTTTTGTCCATCTATGTAGGGCACCAGAATATTAAGATTTACCTAGATGAGTCTTAACTGGACTTAAAAAGGGGTAGTCTTAAGTTTGGAGGGTCTAGGGGTAAAATGGTCTTTTCTAGCCTAAGGGCAGTATTTTAATTACCCTAAATATTTAACTAATTGATTAATGTTTTATAGTTGGAATTTGGATAGAAAAGGCCGAAATTGTCTATTTCAGTTAAATCTTGCTCCACGCGGGTTCGAACCTAGGTGGGAGCAATAATTTAATTTGACTTATTTTATTTGATGAATTAATTTAATTAACTAATATTTAATTAATGATTTAATTAAAGAAAAATTCAGATTTTTAATAATAATAATGATTATAGTAATAATAATAATATTAATAAATAATGAGGAGTCCTAGTTTGACTAAGTCTCCATCTAACTCTCCTAATCCTAATCCACTCATTATCACGTTTTTCTCTACTCCTCTCTCACTTTTACGCGTATGCATTCTGTAAAACAAAAGAAAAGAATAAAATAATAAAGTTCATTAAGAACATGAACGCTAAAAACTCAAAAGAAAAGTCCTAAAAACGTAAAGCAAAATAAAGTTCTTGACGGGACTGTGCTTAAAGTTTCGGTGGTGAGGCTTAGTTTCGTGGGAAATTGACAGCATTTAAACAAGTGTGGAATGCCATTAAGGTATGGATTTATCTCCTGGAATCCTATCTCCAAGAGAGCTCCCTTCCCACGAATTTTAAATCTAGGGTTGTTCCCGTTCTTGTCGAACTCCTTGTCCCTAGTATCATTCTGATATTAATCTGAAATAGGTTAGAGATTGTGTTATTTGTATGTTTGCGGTGAGTTTAAGTATGAAGTGTGATTTTTATGATATTGTGTTCATGACTATGTGTTTGAAATTGTAAGAATGTTAATTTATGTTAACCGAAAGTATGTGAAAAGTGATTTTTGTGCAAATGTTTGTGTAAATCATGATGTGCTAAACTGGTGTAATGTTGCTGGATTTAACGGAAATTCTTGGCAGAATATAACCATGTAAAAAATATACTTAAATATGCACCAAATGATTCATGAAATGTCCTAAGATCTAATGAATAAATGATGATAACAAGGAGCTAATAAAAGTGAACAAATTTCAAGCATTTGGTAGGTTGGGTTCGCCGAATCAAAGTGGTATAAAATGCAATGAAAAATGAATGTAAAATAAGTGAAATAACTAAGGATTGAACCCAAGACATCATTACATGAAAGCTACAAATAAATCAACAAAAGATTAAGACAAAAATGGATTGGAGGTGGTTTTAGCAGAATTGGTAGTTAAGAATTTATTCGTTGTTTTCATCTAAATATTTCTTTAATATTATTTGTAATATATTCTAGATATAACATATCTTGGGTTCTTTTGTACATATATAAATCTTGTGAATATTCACAGTTCATTTTAATCTGAATTGATTTCTAAAGCATACCATTCTATTTTTTCATAGTCTAAATCTCGTATGTCTATTTCATACCTATGTTTATTTAATATATCTTTTGGTTCGTTATCATTAAATATTTTTTCTCATATTATTCTTCTTAATTCATTTATTTTATACCTTGAAGTATATTTTAGATTAAAGTTTCATAGCTTTTTATCATTTCGTCATGTATGCATGTGCTCATGTTTGTTGTTATGCGGGAATTTTCAATTATTTCTTCCTATCATATTCATAATTGATTAAATTTATATTAGATTATTATGAACTAGATTATCTGCTTATCATGTTTTCCTGTCACTACTAGCATCGTACTTTAGCGGATATTTCCTTCTAATCAGTGCCTCAACTTTGTTTACTCCTCTAAAGGGCTTTCCTCGCCTACCAATTTCAACATTAAGATGACATAATATAGAAGTTTTCTCTCTGTTTCCAGTGTGCTAATAAACTATAAATAATGATTCAAATAATTCTAATACAGAATAACTAACATAAAATTATTCAATCATATATATGATATTCAGGAATATATGAAATTTGTACCGCATATCTTTTTGAAAATTATACCTTTGTTTCTTGCGTATTCATGTTATCTGAAATATCATATTGAATTTCAGATTGTTGCTTTATTTATCTAAATACTATTTTTTTAGCTGAGAGTTTTTTTAAAAGAAAGTTTTATTTTTCAGGCATTGCCTATCCTTTATGTTACATATTTATTTCTTTATATAGAAAGGACTAATACATTTTACTGCACTTACTATATATACTCTACACTTACTTTACAACTATCCCTACCGTACTACTTTTACACTTTTCTTTTTAATTATACACTCTACCTACCATACTTAACATTTGTCAACATATCTTTAATAATGCACATACATATGTTGACTACGTTATGTGACTACTACTATTTATTTCAAGAATTTTACATATCTACTTTTTGCTTTATGTGGCCAAGCTTATTTTTGTGTTTCCTTTTATCTTCATCTTTATCTTCTTGTAATCTTTTGTCTTTATCTTTTATGTTCATCTTTATCTTCTTGTCATCTTTCGTCTTTATCTTTTATTCCAGTTGAACGTATGGAATTATATTATCTTCTCCTTTGCATTTTGAATATATGTGATCAGGTTATTGGTGACCAATTAGCTTGAAATACCTTGTTAATAATTTTTTTGAAATAAATCCAACTTTATGTGCTCGTGTTGTAGGTCGTTCTTATGGCTTAAGTTATGATAAAAGCCATCTCTGTACTTCATTCATATCTTCTTTCCTTAGCTCCCTTGAATTGAAATAAATTATTAATTGATCTCTTGCATGGTAGCTCCATATAGTGTTTTCGTTTACATAATTATTTGCTAGTTCTTGTATAATGGTTGATATGCCAAATTATTCTCTTATTATCATAGAATCTTGGTATCTCACTTTTTTGTAGCTCTGGTTGCTTTTCAATATCTTACGATATTATGATATCTTTTGTTAATCCTATATTTACTACTTGTATCAAAAGCTTTATCTCCTCGTATAATATTTGTGATGTTGCTGTATAAAATTTTACATAGAATACATTTTCCTTAGTAACTCTCTTATAACTAATAAATATTTTATGTATCTCCGGCATTTTAATTAGTTCCTCACGTCATATGTATATACTGTATTTAGTAATCCATAGTGGTAACATGTCCTAACTAAGTAGGCGTTACTTTTCGATTGTGCAATCAGTTTATTATAACCTTGTAATTTTTAGGTTAAATAATCCTAGTTGGGTTCTTGGGTTGTAGTAGATCGTGGTTTAAAGTTAAAAAACAGTGGATTTTGTATATATTTTCTATATAGATTCGCGTAATATGGTTATATGTTCTTTAGTCATTGTGTAGGCTATCTGTGTTGTAGAAGTTTGTTGTTCTGTAGTTAATATGTTTTTGGTGTTATCCTCGAGGTAAATGATTTTTCGAATAGTTTGTTTATCTTTGAATTCTTATGTTTTTCACTAACTCGTTGACTTGTACCTGCAGTTGTATTTAAATAATTGTTATGGGTTTTTAGGTGTTTTCCATGTCACCATTTAGCTCTGAATTCCTATGTTTATAGTCATGCTGTTGATTTATTCTAGCATTAGACTTTATATTATCTTCATTAGTATTTAGCTTTTATATCTTGTTATTCATAATATCCACTTTTGTACAAAATGTAGTAATAGCTTCGAATATCTTTTCAATTGTATCGTCTCCCTTAGTCTCAGTCTGAGTAGGTTTGTCGTTATAAGTTATCTGCAATAATATTCTTATCAGTTTATATTACTTCAATTTTTAATGTGAAAATTAATATATTGAATACCAATCTCCTTATTTCTTTTGTTGTTACCGAATCTTGTACTTTTCTTGTTAGCCACCATTTTACTTGTGTATTATCTGTTCTTATAATGAATTTGTTATATACAATATATGGTTTAAATGATAATTGACACTTATATACTGAATATAATCCATTTCTATTTATTTTCCATTTTATTTCTTTATTATTGAATGTTCCTGAATAATACATGCAATAATATTCTATTGTATTGGCATCATACATGTATTTTAATATTCCTCCATAACTTTTTTCACTCGCATTTGATTCTATTATATTAGTAAATGTTTTGTTTCATCTGGAAAGTATAGTTTAGATAATTTTTTGCATAATTATTTTATCTTTTGTATCTGTATTTGGTTTTTTCTGTCAAACTAATATTTCATGTCTTTCTTTAATTTTTGTTGTAATGGTTTTAAATTTTCTTCAAATTTTTGGTATGTATTCTCTTACTTGATTTACTATGCCTAAGGGTGATTGTAATTTCCTTTTTGTGTCTAGTTGTTTGTTTGAGTTAATTATTTTTTGTACTATATGTGTTTGCATTTTTATTCCTTTTTTTATCTATTTGTATTCCTAAGAACTCTATTTGATTTTTCATTATATATTCCCTCTTTTTAATTAGACTTATACTTGAATATTCTATTATATGTATAAATTTTTCTAATAATCTTACATGTTTATCTTTTGTTTTGGAATACGATAGTATATCATCAATGTATACTATATAATTTTCTATTTGTTTAAATTAATTGTCCATAATGTGTTGATATTTACCTGGTGCATTTTTATATCCAAATGGTAATACATTCCATTCATAAAATCCTAGTCGTACAGTGAATGTTGTTAGTTTTTTAGACTCTTCTTCTAATTTTAAGTGATAAAATCCTGATTTTACAATCAAATTTTCTAAAATAATTATATCCTTGTATTTGTCATATCTTTAGTATTTTATTTGGTATAAGATAATTATATGTTTTAGTTTTTGCATTTAAATTTCTATAATCAATAACAATTCTTCTTTTTGCTCTCTTTTGTTCACTATGTTTATTTACTAAAAGTGTCGGGCTTGTGTGCTTACTGTTGCTTTTTTGTATATATCGTTTTCTAATAATTCATTTATATGTATCTTAAGTTTTGTTAAATAATTAAAATTATATTTTAATGGTTTTTGGATTATTATACTATTATTATCAATAAGCTCAATTTTCACTTTTGTTTTATGTTTTTCCCATCCTTGTAAAGGATCTTCACTATATAATAATTCTAACTTATCTTTGATTATTTTTAATTTATTTATAGTGAATATAATTAATTCTATATTAGGGTATTGTTCTTTTATATTTTCTAACTTTTGCGTAATTTTCTGACTTCCTTTTATCGATTCTATTTTTTTCGTTTTTTGTCATTTACTCTTTTTGCTCCTATTTTTTGTTTACATTGTGTTGTGAACCACCAGTGTGTTTTTGTTATTATATGTGGGTATAATTTTTCTTCCAATAGCATATCTTTTGTAGTTAATTAAAAATTATATATTTCTTCTATGGTTAATATCTTATCCCATGTTTGTATTTTTATATTTTTTTGCCTTATATGTGATCATGCTTCTTTTATTATTAAATCCTATTACTACTATCAGTGTTTTTATTTTTCCCATTTATCTTCTGGTAAACAATTGTATTTACATATATCAGCTTCTGCTCCCTATCTATCATCGGTGTATAATACCAGTTGTAATATCCCTTTATTATTATCTTTCCAAATATATGTATTTTCATATTTTTATCCTACCAAAGTTCTTTTTATTATTATTTATTTTTATAATTTATTGTCAATTGTGTGTATTCTAAATTATATGGTTTTAAAACCATTTTGTGATAGGTTTACCTCGTACCCGTCGACAATATAACTCAATATGGGTCATAGTGGATAGATTGACCATGTTAGCCCTCTTACTTCCCGTAAACGTTTCTTACTCGATAGAGGAATATGCTAAATTGTATGTTAGGGAAATTCTAAAGTTGCATGGGGTCCCCTTGTCTATCATTACAGATAGGGGGACTCAATGCACTTCACATTTTTGGAAAACTTTCTAAGATGGACTTGGTACGCGAATAAAGCTTAGCACCGCTTTCCTCCCTCATAACGGATGGACAAGTGGAGCACACTATTCAAATTCTTGAAGATATGTTGAGGGTTTGCATGATTGATTTTAAGGGCAATTGGGATGATTACCTACCACTAATTGAATTCTCCTACAACAATAGCTATCATGTAAGTATTGATATGGCACCTTTTGAAGCATTTTATTGCAGAAAGTGTCTTTCTTTAATTGGATGGTTTGAAGTGGGTGAGTTTACTCTTCTTTGTCCTGAGTAAGTGTATGAAGCCAAGGAGAAAGTTTGACTCATAGGGGAGAGGTTGAAAATGGATTTTAGTAGACAAAAGTCTTATGCCAACAATTGAAAAAGAAACCTTGAATTCAAAGTAGGAGATTGGGTCTATTTAAAAATTTCACCCATGAAAGGGGTGATGACATTCGGAAACAAGGGGAAGCTTAGTACTCTTTATGTGGGCCTGTATGAAATTTTTAAGCGAGTTGGGAGTGTTGCCTATGAATTGAGGTTGCCAAATGTGTTGGCCATGATTCATCTGGTGATCTATGTTTCTATGCTTAAGAAGTGATAGGTGATCCGATTTTCATTCTTCCTGTAGAAGGTTTAGGGGTAATGGAGGAACTTTTTTATGAAAAAATCACGGTTGAAAGTTTGGATCTCCAAGTTAAGAGATTGAGGAACAAGGAGGTTGCCTCCGTGAAAGTCCTATGGAGGAACCACCTTGTTGAAGGTGCAACATGGGAGGCCGAGGCCGACATGAAGTCCCGTTGACCTTATCTCTTCTCCCTAATCCTATCCAAAGTTAAGGTTATAGGCTTTATCTTAAATGGGTTATATGGGCAATGTTGAAATTAACATGTTTATCTAGTATTTGCATATTCTTGTTGAAATTTATGCCTTAACGTATTTTTTGTGAAATATGACTCTCATGATTTACTTTCACTTAAATATGTAATGTGCTATATTTCTTTCATGAGAAGTGTTTTGGGCATGTTTTGTTGTTGTATTGATAAGAAATTAGCATGTTAACTCTTTGAAATTCTTCATGTTAACCTCATAATGAAATAGAGAAGGTAGTTCTTCCTTATGTGATGTAAATGATGAGCACTTATGTGTCATGAGTTGGGGACTAAGTTCCTTTGTGTTAATGCTGTGATTATATGTTTAAAGGAGTTTAAATTACTCCTATGATATGTGGATCATTATGATATTTTTTTTGATTGGTTGCTAGTCTTGAGTCTATTCCTTACTCCCAATAGAAGGTTTAAAGTATCATTCAGGGACGAATGTTCCTAAGGGGGGGGGGGGATAATGTTACACCCCGTAATTTCCATGACCTCTAATATCGACTTATATGTTGTGTAATAATGCTTTTAGACCTAAATAATTATAAATAACTTGTTAAAGAAATATTAAATACATTGGATTAGAGAAAAGTTGTAACGTCCGGAAACTAGCAAAATTTAACTAGTTGACGTCGCTATGTTTGGTTGAGGTTTCATAGGGTCAAATAAAGTCTAAAACTTGTAAAAAGACTTTTTTTAGGTATAGTTTAGTATATAGAGTCTAAATATCTTTAAAAAACACCAAGGACCAGTAGAAGTGTCCCGAAGTTGGGCGAGCAAGTTGCCTGGGTAGCTTGTACACAGGATGATTTTGGTGGTTGTTGCGCATCGCGCAGCCATCACATGGGAATATGGAGTTGGACTCAGAACGCGGGGATGACATGTACCCTATTGCCTCATCTCAAAATTGGAAATCAATTGGGGAATTAGCCCGCGACATGCACCTGCTCCCTAGATATCGTAGAAGTCGTATTTTGGGTGTTTTAACTTAACAAATAAACCCATTTAAGTGAGGGGTCTTTTGGGTAATTACGTGGTTGACGATATAATATATTAAGGTCAGTTTTAGGTCAATTCTAACACAAAAACCAAGTTCCACAAGTTGAACTCTAAAATCTCTCTCCCAAATTCTCTCTCTTCCTCCAAAACTCCATTGAAGACCAATAGACTCCAAGAAGAAGATCAAGACTTCAATTTATTCAAGTCAATTTCATTGATTAATTTTAATTAAGTTATGTTATGTTTCACTCTTGGGATTTTTTTCCCCAAGAGGTCTTTCAAAAGATGATTTCTAGATCCCCAAAACAAAGGTTTTTCTCCTTACATGGGTCTTCTTTCTAAAATGAAATTGTTAGTTAATTGTGATGAATTATGATGATTTAATGTTGTGTAAGAATCATTTTATGGTCAATTTATGAATTCCTATGAGTTTTACCTTGACCCATTTCTTTCCCCCAAATCCCTAATTTCGTGGATTTATTAAGGTAAATTGTTGAGGATGATGAACATGCCCCTTGTTTACTTTGAGTTATGTAAATACTTCATGAATTGCCATATTTTCATATGTTTGTTGTGAATAATTGGTTGTTAAAGGTTGAAGTCCCTTGAAAGTCAATGAGGTATGATTTTGATTCTCATTTGATCTCAATTATGCACCGTGAAATCTACATATGTAATAATGATGCTATAGCTATTTGTGTTGTTGTGATGTTGGAGACAAGGATCCCTCATCCCTAACCCTAGGTCTGTGTATTGTCTATAAAGTATGTAATTATTTGATGATGTGATCATTATTTTATTGAATGTATTTTCTCATGATTATGAAGTAGTGTCCAAAGTGAAAGGATGGTTCTCACCTGTGATAACCTATGAGCTATTATGATTAGATGTTTACTTAAAGGTCTAAAAGAGACTAATCTTAACTTGTATGATGATATATGATGATTACTAAAGGTACTATTTTCTTAGATCTTAATGGTCATGTAAATGAGATGGAGGTCTCACGTTAGTAACTCCAGCTTCCCACATGGGTTTCCTCACGTTAGTAAGTCTTGATTCCCTAGTTATGTGTTGTCTCATGAGATGGAAACCTCCACGTTAGTAAGTCAAGGTTTTTAGAAACAATCTCCTTGACCGTTAACTATGTGACAACATATGACTCTATCTTAGTGGATACACCTATGTCGCTACGTACGAATGGTTACACCTTTGACAAGTGTTAATCCTCTATTTTCTATGTGGGAGTAATTCACCTAATTCAATGTAGCTCACATGGTCTCATATCGATTATCTCACTTCTTTCCCTAATGTAAAAGTAAATGAATAAATAAAGTATGTGAACTCTTATTAGGGTTGTCTTGAAGTCTACTACATAAGGTAAGGGAGGGTATGGAACTTCTCTTACTCATTGCACATGTGGGGTCCTAAGGGATGATTCTAAGTTGTGTTCTTTTATGACTATGATTATTATTATGATTATGTTTATGATTATGTATATAAGCTATGACTAGCGATGATGTATGAAACATGTTATTTATGAGAATGTTTTGTATGTATGAAATGGGTTTCTTAATATGATACTTAGCTTTGGATATGGTTATGGGTATTTATTCTTAAGATTTCACAATTGTCGTTTGGGTTACTTATATGTTGATATTATTATGATGTTCCTTATATGTGTATATTTAATTATTTTTGATTGTGCATAGTTTTGACTAAATGGTGCCTTTTCTCTTGCATTGACAATTTTGTGCATAGGAGTCATACTTAGTACATGTGGTTTGTACTAACCCACATTCTCTTCCCTTTTTTCCCAAACATTTTAGATTCGTTCCATTGATGAGATTCATGGTGATTGAAGAAGAAGACTTGGATCTTACCTAAGTCAATTGGTGATTCCTTATTAGTTCCGAGGATAAAGCCACTCATCAATTATTATTGGTTTTGTCTATGTTTTGAGACAATTATTCCATTCTCATGTTGAGACTTTCATTGTAGCTGATATGTCATATTGTTATAGACTAAGGGATATGCCCCAGTAACTGTAATTCATTCTTTGGATTTTTTAATGTGAGACAATGTATTAGAATAAATTCCTAGATGTTGTATGTTGTTTATGCGAGAAGCCTATGTATGATTCCTATATAGAGGTCTATGTAAACATCCTTGCTATATAAGAAAAAAGTTTAAATTTTCCCGTGTTTTCTTACCTATGATGTGCTATGAAAAATGCTAAGGTCTTGTCTTAGTCCTCGTAGAGGTCGTCGCCACCAGTAATGACTAGGGCGTACTTTGGGTCATTACAAAAATGAATCTAAGTCAAAGGACTATGAAATGAGACTAGGTTACAGGTAATTCCCAAGACCATTATATAAGTAGGATGTGAGTTGAGTTTCCATAAACCTAAGTAGTATATATGAGTTGATAAACATAAGGTGATTACCCATTTCATATGATGGGGTGTGTGAGGTTGCTACCCTACTCCTTTATTCATAATTATGGAGGTTAATACCTATGATCCATATGTAATGATGTGAAGGTAAATACCTATATCATTTTGATATTACATGCAAGAAAATTCCTATGATCCTTGCATAATGATGCGGAGACGAATACCCATATCATAAAATAGTGGGGCCATGAGGGGAATACCAATGTTTTCCTAAAATGATCATTGAGATGAATATCTATGTATATACAAGTAAGGAAATATGTGAATATCCATTAGCCTTTATAATAAACAATAAGAGGTGAGTCCCCATGTATTGAATGTAAGTAAGAATAATATGAATTGTGATATAATAAGAATGACTAGTGTGGATTGTATATTGAAACTCCTTCCAAAATATGTATCACTATAGGTGATTTCTGTTGACCATAAATTATAATATTGGGATGAGATCAAGAGATGATGAACAAGTATGATGACCTTAAGATGTTTGCTTAGCATTGGTGAGATTTATGGGGTCTTATTCATGCGTTGTACAAGTATTCTCTAATTTTACTTATGAAGTGTTTCTCTTATATTATGTTGATATAGATGCATTGATTATGCTTATGATTATGTAATTGTTTCTTATGTTTATAGGCTATGCCTTATGATTATGTCTTATATGCTTATGACTTATGCTAATATCTCTTATGGTTATGGTATATGCCTTAGGTTAATGAATGCCTACATTAAGCTTTTGTTGAAGATTTATGCTAGCCATAATACTTTGTTCATGTTTACACTGACGCATACTCTTGTTTACATTCTTATAAAATGCATGGTTCAACGGTATTGACATTCATCCTCGTGGCTATGTGCATAGTAGATCAAGAAGAGAAGTTTTGGTGAGTCCTCATAGCATTTAGGACTTGATCATCATTTCCTTTTATGTACCTATTTTATGCGTAGATTTGTGTATGAACTTTTTCTGTAAGACGTTCATGTAATAGATGATTCACGACAATTTCCAATACATTGACTTTGTCTTATGTTACTTTGATTGTATTTGAAAAATATTTTAAATTTATTCATTTTTCTAATATCTTATGTTAAGATATGAGAAGGGGTTTATATAAGGTATCTCGAGGTCTTGTACACGTTGTTACAACTAGGGGGTACCCCAGGGTCGTGACAGACCATGGTTGTGCTGATAGGGTCGGGTCACTCTCTCTCTCTCTCACACACACACACATGCATACACACACACACACACATGTATATATATATATATATTGGATTGATTGTTGCGTTCTTACACACTAATAGTTTCGTTGTGGGTCCCATGAAAGAATCATTTGTGAATATTATTTTCATATCTACTTGTCATTAACATATAGAATTTTCATGTTTCTCTGAATGATAACTGAATTACGAATTATATATGTATGTGTTTATAATTTATTAATTAAATGACTATATCCTATTACTTGGAATTTACTTAAAAAGAGAGTTCCCGTCGATATGTGATCTAGTAAGCAGAGACCGAGGGTCCATAAGTTACCATTGGATATTTTTATGGAGGTTGTTTGTGTTCTTAGTTAATAAGGTGCGGGGCAGTGTTTATGAGGCATAAGTACTTATATACTACTTTGGAAAGAGGATTCATAATTAAAACGGTTAGCGAGATATAATGGAATATACTAGGGGTTCAATGACTTAATTGTGATGTAGAAGAAGAGTGTGCATGTCAAGAGTGGTTGGTCGGGTTAGTAATAGTTGTATTTGATAACTCCTCAATGAGATAGAGTTGTTATGATAGAGTCAAATGTAGTTGTATGTTAAAGACGGATGGTAATGGTAAAGGAGGAGAATAAAGGATGAGGTATTTACTTTCCTATTGCCTGTTTTTTGCTGGTCAATTTCTTTTTATCATGATGTGGTTGTCCAGCTGACCGATGATGCCTACCAGTATGTATGGTTTGTATTGATGCTACTCTTGCTATTCTTTTTGGCATAGTATGGTTTCAGGGTCAATGATGTTCCATATGTTAAGTTGAAAACAATCTCCATCAACTTTTACTTTTGTTTCTCTCTGGTCGAAGTTGTGTCCTTAGGTACTTCATTCTATACGTTATAATCTTAGAAGCTCATATACCTATTTAGACTATATCCTTTGGATACAATTTATTTTATAAATATAACTTTGGATAGTTAAAACTTTTGTTATGAAAATAGCGCATGAATGTTCTTGTATCTCCTTTTTCAACCGTTTGCATGTTTTGACCATTTGGGTGTGATGGGTCCTCCTACTTGGGTATTAAGTATGTGCATACAAGGCTGAATGGGTAGTGTTGTGACAAATTCGTATCAGAGCCCAGGTTGTTTGTCGTCTAGTAAAAGAGCAAATCTAGTATAGACTCCTTCGGATTGGTGTTTTGACGTCCACATCTAATTTTCATGAAACTATGAAACCTTATAGGAAGTTGTTCCTTTTGTTCTCTCATTTTTGCGTGTTCTCGCTTGTGGTATGAGTTGAGTCCAAGTTGTATCTTCATATACCAATTGATATCTCAACAATGTGCATTGGATGCCGTTATCGCGATTGAAGAAACACAAGAAAGGTAAATTTTAACGAATAATATTTTAATTGGTATCTACCCTTAAAGGATGTATAAGTGCATGGATGATCAACTAATCGTCATCCATGAAGAAAATTAAGTTTATAAATTTTGCTTGCCAGTGTGATGTAACATAAAAATGGTGATTATGTGCATAGTGTTATTTAAATAACTAGTGGTCTTAAGTGTACTTGCTTGAATGTTATAAAGTGATCCCTATAATTTTTTGGACGTGTGACATGTTATACTTACGGGAGGGAAGGAGTTATTGGTTGAGCATTGTCTTACTATTGATAAAGAGGTTAAGGGAAAAGACGACTTATTACTGTAGGGAAACTACGGTTTTAGGGTAGTCAGAAGTAGTCGGTTAACATGTAAGAAAAGGGATATTATTGTTTAATAGAAAATTTTGTTATTATGAAAGGTTTCGTTTACTTGTTTGTCAACTTATTATAGATCATGTGATTAATAGGAATATTCTTAGCATGTGCATGCTTATTGTGTTGGATTAGTGGAAAATGGTTCTGTTGTGTATACCTGTAGGTTAAATCAGGGTTGACAAGGACTATCTTAAGTAAGAGGAATATCCTAAATGTTTAGTTATGGCCCTGGGAGTCAATGACAAACTCTAGAAATGGAGAGAACCCTAGGAATTTGTGTCTTCGTATTTGGTCAAGTCGAAGCCACTATGGTGGGTTCATTCCCTGCAAGGCAAGACCGCCAATGTGCGAAGTCCCCACCCAAAGGAGAACAGGTCAAGACAGAATCTCAACCATGCCTCCGTTGTTTTTCACTTGTTTCCCATATGGAATCTGAATGGTGCATGGTAGAATTTACACAATACAATCAATACTCAACAATAGAACAGTTAGGGATGATAACCTAACATTATTCAAGGCTATGAAAATAGAAAAAATTAGCATCCATATGCTTACAAAAATATAAAGAATAACAAATCAAAAATAGAAATAGTGTATTATATGCTCAAGAAAGGAAAAACACAATTAAGGTGATGGGGAATAGGAAGACACGCTGTGAAACTCCATTCCTCTTGGTACATCTTTCCAATCCACGCCTCACTCAACCAAGGGAACTCTCAAAGTACTCCGTCTTTAGCTGGGGGAGACGTAAGAGGAAATGACCTTAAGGGTTTTCCACATCTGGCTCATCAAATGATACCTCTCTACATTCTTATTCTTCTCCCATAGCAGTTGGCGACATAGCATCTCAACCTTAAGGGTAGTTAGCGTGGAACTGCAGTTAAAGCACTACCCTACAAGTCTCTAGATTTTCTCCAGATAACCACCAGGTAGTCGTCCACATGAGAGACTTAAATAGGAAGTTAAGATGGGGTAGGATGAGCATCGCCGGTATCATTATCATCCTCTCCTCCCATCATCTGCCTCAGTCGCAGATAAACTATTGTCAGCGCCTTCCACCTTTCTTATCTTCCTTCTATGCGTGGGGGGGGGGGGGCTCATAAAAATAGGATGAAAAATGGGATGTATAGGAGGTACCTCATCAGTGTTCATGAGTGGCACCCCCGCCCATTTTCACATTGCGTTCATCAGTAAAAGTAGGAGAATGCTTTCTTGTTTCATCTATAGAACATCTTCCACTCTTATATAATTGGAGCCCCCATATTCCAGTCCAATCACATGCATAGTTTAAGCCACCACTAGAGACCATGATAAGGTAACGTCACTGTGGTTTCCTGATGGGAGGATCGTCCTAGACAAAAGGTGCAACAAAATCTTTGCATCCTGTGACCAGTGAGTACTAGTGATGCCCTCCGTCGTGGCCTATTAAAGCTAATCCAAGATTGAATCCTCAATAAGTGTGTCCATCATCCATCCCATAACTATATCCCTCATTGGAGTATCATATTAAGAGTAGGAGACCTCCGGCACCACGAGAATTGTGATGATAAATTGAGTGCACATGGGGATTTTGGCTACTCGAAAAAAGAAGGTGGGGTGAGGATTATCCCAGTGGATAGTAGGGACTAGGGCATAAAACATCTTGACCTAGCCAGTGCACATAACATAGGGATCCTGAGTTAGTGAACCACAACCAAACACCATCAGTTGGGAATGGAAGGTGGGGCTTACAACGATAATCCCAATAATTGGAAATGCATCTCCCATATGAATTTGGTATTCCAACGATAACGGTGTCTCTCTCGACTTGAAGTATCAGGGAACCAGACGAAAGACAAGTTTTCCTCATTAATTCTAGCCATAGTAGACAATCCTATATAGTTCAGTACAGGTATATCTTAGGACACCGTATAATTAGTTAATTCGGGGCTAAAGAACAAAAGATCTTTTCAAAGTGTCTATGAGGACATTATTCATCGAGATCCCATAAAAGTGGCCAAGATCCCACCACAAAAGGATTCCATTACAGCGGGATGAAACCCTCCTGAGCGTCCTCCATGTGGAACAAAGTCTAAGGCACGATCATGGTGTCCCTCTGCTTCAAAACCTCATTTTAGCATTATTTTCTTCAGATCAGTGTATGTAGATTACCCTAGTGACAATATATGAAAAAATTCATGCAATACAACCCATAAATGGTGATCGAATCAAATTTTTGCATCAAGAACCTATTCAACTTCCTTCAACTATTTAAGAACCATTAGTCATATTGTCGCAAAATCCTTATGCTAAGAACATTATGGTGACATTGTTAACATATGGGAAGAGCCCATGTTTTGTTGTCTTACCAAATTAAGAAACCTATGTTAAATTTTTTTAAAACTACCCCAACGTTATTATACCCAATCATTTAGTTCCATGCAATCTTTGTTATGTATGTTTTGTAATAGCTATAGCAGAGAGTAATAATCTTACCTTATGTTTGACATTCAACGCGAAGCAATTGACAAAATTTATTTTTGGAGTTTTTAGTGTGTGTAGGCGGAAATTGGCAAACCATTCCCCTTTTAACCATTCTAAACTATTTTTGATCCCTTCTCCCATGGCGGGAGGACAGTTGCCATAGCTGCCCTGCTTTAGCGGGAATCGTGCCTCTTTAGCAGGATCAGGCGATGCAAATAGTGCATCCCTTTTTCCTCTGTGCTGCCTCGTTTCCTTATGTAGTTTTCCTAAGTAATGATCCATTCATGACTAAACTTTGGGAACCATTATCTTTGGTTTTCCCATGATGGAATGATCCCTTAGTTTAGAAGTACACAAAATTTACTTATATGCCCTTCTCTATTTGTCATTCATGGACTAACGAGGGGTGAATTCGTATCCATTATAATGAACCAAACCATTGTTACTTCAAAAGGAAAAAATTCATGAGTAAGATCCCACCGCCATGCGAGAGCAGGGATGATGCCGCTACAGCGACGGCGCACCAACGAAATTAGGATCACTAAAGGCGAGATAGTTGGGGAAAACACTTAATGCTGTGAAGTTTTATTTTCTCCTTTATCCCTAAGTGCCAAAAAGTTGCAAGTATGACCCCCAATGCCCTCAAAAGCTTGCTCTAGGCTGCAGAAGGGAGAAACATATTTCTAGCGAAAGGTTGATTACAACTCTTTGATTCCCAGCCAAAATCCATCATCTCATTATCCGAAAGACAAGATTGTAACACCCCAAAACTAGTAGGATAAACTAAGACTTAACGTGAGGCTTAGAGTGAAGGGTCTTGTGGTAGAACCTCAAGGTATGACTACCCAAGTACCAACAAAGGGGATCTGAGGAGGACCAAAAAATCTGGTAAAATAGTTCATTCAAGGAAGGGACCCATGCCCTGTAAGGTGGCTCACACCCCATGGGTGTAGGGTCGTGGGTACGAATCACAAAAGTGGGTTTGAAAACCACCACCGGCAGATGATGACAACATACCATGGGTCCACCAACAACGCGTGGATGGGTCTCGTCTGTGAGACAGAACTTGAGTCTTAGATAGTTAATTTCGGGGTATTATGGAACTTTCCTGAATCAATAAGGGGTTAACTAGTGTTATTTTATTGGGGTTTATACCACCTAATTAAAGTAATTAGACCCATAAATTCATTGATCGTATATATTATATCAACTAACAAAAAAGAACACAATTCCATCAAGAAATTATCTCTCTAAAAAAAGAAGAACAAGTAGAAAAAGTGAGTCAAGTAAGGACAAGTCAAGACTTGATTGTTTCAAGATTTGTAAGGATTTATAATCAAGGTATGTTTTCCTATTCATACATGGATTCTTACATCGATGGAGTCCCCTAGTTATACAAAAATTATGAAGATGAAATCCCCAATTTAAGTTAGGGTTCCTTCCAATAAAATGGGTTTATGTTGTAGTAATGAATCCAATTGAGTGGTATTGATGGTTTATGATATAATAAGTCGTGCAATCATGTTATTATTATGATATTACAAAGTTATAATAAATTAACGTATTTCTTATTGATGAACCTTTAAGTAATGTGGGTTTTAATGCCATTAAAAGTAAAATTGAGGATTTAGAGATAATCTTTCTAAAGTTTGATGACATGTATAGTAAATTGTTAAAGACATAAAAGAATGGTGGACATGGAATTGAATTAGAAAATAATTTATGGTTGATCCCTTCCTTTTAATTTTTAATTTTTTAATTTTGATATCTATTTTATAATTTGTTGTCCTCACATATATTCAATGTTTCCGATGGTGTGAGGAATTATAATAGACTACACTGTTGTTTTTATAAATGAATTTTGGATTGGATGGTAAAATGGTTTTAACACTTCCCAATTTACTATTTTTTTGTGATATGCTAAGTAGCATACATTGTGTACTTCAGGGTTCTGTGTTCGTTCTGTGTTACTTCTAGGGTAACCAGTAGGTGTGTAATAGTATTGGAGTTAAATGCCTCAGTTGCTTGCTGCTTGTGCCCAAGTAGTCTAGGCCTTTACTCATTTGAATCTCATAAAATTGTGTGCTCAGTACGGACCTAATGTTAATGATTGTAGAATCTGTCAATACTATGGATGTATAAAGCCTAATCTAAGATCCTAACATAAGAGTCAAGACTTTAACATTGTTTTAAGGTTAAAAATAATTTATATAAGTCATTTAGGAAGTTCTAGAATCAAAATGTCACGGAATTCCATACGTCCGACAAACTAGTTCAATAGGTGATTGCGTGCCTTAGCCTATTTGACTATGTTTTAAGAGTCGAAAAATGATGAAATTTGTGTAAGGTTCCTAACACGTCATTAGAGTTAGTTTATAGTTAAAACTTTTGGGTAAGCCTCCCCAAGGACCATCCAGGGGCCCTTGAGGAGGGACCCCATTGAAGACTAGGTGAAAAGCTTCCAACAGGAAAGTTGTCCAACACATTAGGAGGCACGACTCGTGGTCCAATCCACGGTGTGTCGATGTCCACGCACGATGGTAGTTCTCAAATTTTTGTATGAAGTATTTTTTAACAGCTCATCCGACCTCCCCAAAACGATAACTGCACTGACGGACAAGAAAATGCTCGTGATTTGACAAACGCGGTGACTGTTGTCCGTTGTCTCATTTGTCAGACTGTTTTTTGCTGCACGTTGTTTTCAGTTAGTCACAATTAATCAAATTTAGTTTGTTATTTATTACTTTAGGGGTGTAACGGGGAGTTCTCTAATTAATTTAGTTTAATGACCCTATATCAAGACCTTAATATAATTAACAATCTACCTTTCGATAATTTCCTCAAACCCAGATTTTTCTCGTCCTTCTCTCTTCTTTCTCTCTCCCAAAGAACACCCCATTGAAGACAAGACAAGTGTGGGGTTATGGTCTGATAAGGAAACATTTCTGTCTCATCAAACCTCATCATTAGTAAGTTATGAGATTCCTTTTACCTTTGGGATCTCTTTTCCCAAGGGTTTCCTTCAAATTGAAGTACAAAAGTATGAAATCAAGTTGGTTTACTTCCAAGATTAATTTATCTTTTGAATTTCTTTGATTATGATTTATGTATCTTGGTTATCAGTGTAATTGACTTTAATATCGTTACATTATACTAGTCTGATGCCTTGGCTAGATTGGTCCGAAGATACGCTTTTCTCCCCTTAACCCTAGGTTGTGATCTTGAATTGAAACTGTACAACATTGACTCAATTGGCTTTGTTAGTGTGTGAATTAATATCCTATGTTTGTTATCATATAATTAGGAGTAGTTTGATATACTGTATCCAATTATCTAGTTGTTGAGTAATTAAACTTTTACTCCGGCTTGTTAAATAGATTATGAACTTGACTGATGTCACTATTCTAGGCTATGAACTAGTGATGGGATTTTTGTATAATGCAGTAAATTGTTCTCATTATTCTGTTTGTTACTATTAGTGCCTGATATCATACCATATTTGTGTTGGAACTTGAATGGTCGATGGTAAGACCGTTATGAGTGAAATGTGAAGGAGATTGGGGTAAGTCTTGTGATCTCTATTCTTTTAACTCAATTAATGATACGTGTTGATCACGTATGATGTTGTATTGAATATAACTTATGTTTAAGATTGGGTAGCGTTGGTATGATGTTGAATTGAAATGTCTTGAACTAATGGATTTGAGGTTGAGGCTAAGGTGTAAAATGTTATAGAGGATAGGTGAATAACTTACCAATTACCAATTTCCTTATTACGAGGAGATATGTAAATGGTGTTAAACCTCAATGTGTGAATTGCAATGAAAGGACAAAACAAATCAACACTCTTGTTGACTCTTATGATGATGATTATACAAGGGATAGACCCTATACCTACATTAAAGCTATATTATTCTACAAAAGTATTAAAGTCATTTAAAACATTGACTCTAAGCGTAGCACCGAGTGGAAATATTGTGAGGAGTGTCCCTCCCCCTATTCGTGAAGGTAGGATCATTAATGTACTCATGTGATTTGAAACTGTAATGTTTTGTAAGCATAAAAAGGTCCCCAAATTAAATCTCCTATTTCTTGAACTATGTTTTCCCCTAGGATACTAGCTAGTGGATCCATCTGCTGTTATGTTTCATGTTTTGGTACTACTACTGTCACTCCAGAGAGTACAAACCTAAATGCGACGGAGTCCCCTTCGTCCTAGAGGCACTCAACAATCCCTTCATTCGTCATATAACATCTCTTCAGTTAAAGTAGAACCAAACATGACATACTAATTTAAGTGGAATCCCACTATCTATGTATCCCTATGAATGCCAACATGGTTCAAGACTAGTGATATATTAGATATCCATAGTTCCACATTACATGACATCATTCTCTCAAGAGACTTATTGTGACGTACTTCCAACTGGGAGGGACTCCTCTTATACCTACCAGTAATTAGTGCGAAGCTTCTCCCCTTAGTGAATCACCCTTAAGTCATTATTTATTCAGAAATCTTTTTTCAAAAGTCATAATGAGATAACTCCTTTAAAAAAATGATCATGAGTTTTTCTTTGAATTAGAATGGGAATGTCCTTTCATCCTAACCCTTCAAAAAATGTGAGATTTACATATCATAAATCATCTTGTGTACACGCATACAAGAGAATATCAATAAACTTTCATTAGCGTATTCTTATCAATGATCTCCAACATTAAGCAATTCATATCTCAACATACTTTGCATAGCATCATCATACATACTTAAATTAGATTGTAACCATCCATTTATAGGCTACATAACACCATAGAGTCAATCGACGACTTTAGGAGACTTACCTCTTTCTTCCAGTACCTATTCAACAACTAGCGTTCCACTTACAATAATCATAACAACACATAGGAAATAGTATGTAGGCAAAATCAATGCCCAATCTCCTTCAAGTCATATGAAAATATCAATTCCTAATATAGGTTAAGGGAAAAGGGCATTAAAGGTTTTTCGTCTGTTCAACCCAACCGTTTACATGAAATCAAGTAGTGCTAGAACCACTAAAAACCATCAACCTGAATAAGGACATGTTTCCCAATCTAACATTTAAAAGTTAAAAATTCTAGAATATACCCTTAATCAAAACCATATAGAACCTGTATTTTTCATCGATAGTCAATAAAATCTTAGTTAGGGAAGAAAACCCATTTGAAAGAGGGCGTTCTTGAGAGAGATTAGAGAAATTATTTTGTATATGATTTAGTGTGTAAAAAGTTATGTAAATCAATAACCAAAATAGTATATATCCGTCCCAAAAAACGGAAAGACCCTTCACATAAATGGATCTTTTTTGAAGTAAATTTACTAAAAAGCCGACTTTAAAACGAATAATAGGATGTGGGCTGCAAAAACACGTCCAAGGGGCCACTCCCCATTAATTTTCTGAAATTTTGGGTCGAGCAGTAGCTCGTGTCATCCTCGCATCACGATGCTCCTCTCAACTGGTTTAGAGGGATACATTGCGCGTGGGCACAACAATTTCTCCAATCTTCCTTCACTGCAGGCGTGCTTTGTGCAGCCCTCTCCTCAGCCCATGTTTTGGATCCTTCCCAATGACCTTCGGGTGGACTGGGGTGCCTTCCAGAACGTGTTGGAATCGTTTTGGTACTACATACACCTAAGCACCCAAGTCTTTTTAAACTAATTAGTAACATCTTATTTTAGAAACTTCAAAACCTTCAATCAAACATAGGGACTCAATATTCAAATTAGCTGTTTTCATCAGACGTCCAAGGTCTGTCTTTGTCTTTTTCTTCGCTCTAACCTTTTCTAATGATTTTATTACCTAATATGGTCTTAACATCATTTTAAAACATTTTCAATATATCAAATTCTGTCTAAGTCTGGTAATTTTCTGTCACGTCAGACCCAAATCAGGGACCGCGACTGCACCCACTGTGACCCTCCTATGTGGAGCGAACCAACCCATCTCAACCTTAACTTTCATTCAGATATTCAACAGAAAATAATGCGGAAGACTTAATTCATTAATAAAAACACTTCATACTATTATTATTATCTCCCCAAATCTGGAAGTCATCATCTAAAGAACATCTACTCTAATTACTAAACTAGGAGTATTATAAGAACAAAATCACTAAAGCTAGCCATGCGGAAGTTCAAGCATCAAGACTTGAAGAAGAAGACCCAGTCCAGCGAGAACGGCATTAGCTCACCCTGAATTCCGATGAAGTGAAGACTGGCTAGATCTGCTGTTGAGTTGAAGTTTGACGGAACGTTTGCTGCATTACACAAATAACAAAGAGAATATACATGAAGTGGGGGTCAAGTACAACCCCAG
Organism: Solanum habrochaites; assembly: GCA_027704765.1. Classification (NCBI taxonomy): domain Eukaryota; kingdom Viridiplantae; phylum Streptophyta; class Magnoliopsida; order Solanales; family Solanaceae; genus Solanum; species Solanum habrochaites. The sequence continues at coordinate 99,044 of JAKWJA010000631.1, forward strand.
TACTGATTAGATATATCGGCCACCAACATAGGGAAAGTATATATCAACAATAATGTAAATCACTACCAATACAATACTCAAACTGTAGCAATAACAACATGAATTCCTCAATAACTACAACCTAGTTCCACACATGAGGACTCAAGCTCAATACCATACTTATTTGGGAATTAAGTTCATTAGATTAAGTATATCATTAATCTTTCAAGATTCATTATCTTTCTTCCTCTTGTGTCGGTACGTGCACTTTCCCATCCTCTATTTCTATCCTGGTGGCCGGACGTGGCACTTCCATCCTCATATTCTATCCTGGTACCGAACGTGGCACCCGATCCATACTCTATCCTGGTGTCGGAACGTGACCTCCGATCTCATATTCTATCCTGTACCCGGATTAGGAAGTGGCACCCGATCCTATTCTATCCCTGGTGGTCGGAACGTGACACTCTCCGATCCTCATATGCTTTATCCTAGTACCCGGAACGTGGCAACCCCCGATCCATCATTCTGAAAATTCAAAAATCCTGGTGTCCGGAACGTTACCTACTCCGTCCTCATATTCTATCCTGGTAAGTGTACCGTGGACGTGGCACCCGATCCCTAATTCCATCAAGCCTTCTTTCATACTAAGAAGCATCATCATATCATTATATAATTTTATCAATGCCTTCTTTCATACTAAGGCAGCATCCATTAATCATTATATAATTTAGTAACCTTCTTTCAATACTAACTTAAGGCATCATCATTATCCAGATTAAAATATAACAAGTGAATTCGGGTTCTTTCAAGATGTTTGGGGAATTCAATACTACTTCATCATGCTTTGTTAATTCATCACAATTTTGTAATCATATCATGCAAGCAGTACAACTTACGCACAGTAGCCGGTTTTACAATATTATCAACACATAATCTTCACTTTAAGAGTTCACTACGAATATCGTAACTTAAACCATC
>JAKWJA010000632.1:0-29856 GCA_027704765.1 Solanum habrochaites
TCCTAGTCAAGGCCTTCTTTCTTTGCCATAAGCACACCAATGTCACTTCCTCGTGCCATCCGGATAGCTCATGAGGAACCCCAACCATTTACATAATCTATCCCATAATTCCTGTGTCACCGGACATTCAAAGAAACAAATTGGATGATGTTTCTAATGCAAAAGATCTACAGTATGCACAATCAGAAGGGACTTGGATCCCAAATTTAATCATTCTATAAACAGTTTCCAATCTCTTCTGGACAGCTAACCATATGATAAACCTATATCTTATGTATGGAGAATATATCACCAATCCTTCATGCAACAAAAGTTGAGTTCAAGTCACCTTGTAGGGGTGAAGTATTCATTTCCTTGTTTCCAAAATCTTCCTCACAGCCCAAGAAGCATTCTTACTATGCACCAACTTGATCCATAATCATTCTTTATTCCTTGCTATTTTTTTTTATAGGGTAACATTACTAGTACACAAGAAAATCCGACAAATTTATTCAATATTTTCATATATTTTGGGACCCAATAAAGCTGAACCCAAACACGACTGACTAATAAATTGACTCTTCCCGATATGATAGTAGGTGGCAGGACCAGCAAGTGACTTTTTCAGTAATCATATCATACATTATTATAAGTGGGAAGATTTATGTCAAAGTTAGATTACGAAAAATATCTTTCACCAATTTTTAATTTAAAAGAAAAATCTATACTATTTTTAAAAATTAATCAATAATGACAATAAATTGACCAAATAAATGATTCGATTGTTTACAACTTATATTTTCATTTCTTTAATTGGAATTTTATTGTTAAACCTTTTAGCTTCTACCATTAAACACATTCATTCACAACCTTTCTTCTACTTAATTTCTCCCTTTATAAATTGGATAACAAATATTGGTCCACTGCACTTTGGGTTTCATCATCTAATAGTTCTTATATAATATTTATTATTGGTCATTATTTTTCTTATTGATTTGTGCCTTTGTTCATTTTTTATTTTCATGATTGTTGAAAAAACACATCATCTAATAGTTATTGGTCACTATTTTTCTTATTGATTTGTGCCCTTCATTCATCTTTTTATTTTAATGATAGTTCGAGTATTTATATCCGCAGAAACTTGAGCCTTGGGGCTTAGAATTTTTGAGTGATGATTCTAATTGGTAAAAATATTTTTCTATCCTTACATTTTGTTCATTATCCCACTAAAAAGATTGTTGATATTTAAGTTGTGGAAGAACGTAAACATAGAAAGAGTTTTATTTTATAGTGCACAAACACCACATATAGGAGGACTTCAGACAATGTGGAGCAATTTAATCAAAAAGTGTTGGACCTATATAAATTATACTAGTAACAAAGGTCAAACCTGCAAGGCATGTTTCCAGAACTAGTTTTATTATACGTGGGAAGCCGTCCAAGTCAAAAGTGAATTACCAAAATGTCCTTGTATGTCCCATAAATATTGATGAAACAGCAAATATGTACACCATTAATTATAACTTAAGTCTATTAGTTTTCTATTAAACAATTAGTTCTGATATTATTTATGGAAAAAAATATAAACATACTCTAAAAGCTGGATTGCTTATTTATGTAGTTTCTCTTGTCTTTTTCATTCTTCTTCCTCTGATTTTTCTTTATATCTTATTTTATAAAATGCCCAAAAGCCACTACAACTAATTAACTGCATTTTAAAAAAAAGATATTTTAAGAGAACAGTAAGAAGATACTAAAAGTTTCTATCAACAAAAGCTTTGGAGGACCACAAGCGAGGTTACACATGTATGATGGAAGAAGTCTAAAGTTCTAATCGTTACTATTTCTTCAATGGTTTGTAATGAATTTTTCCTCTACAAAAAATATTTTATGTATGTTGGGTTTTTTTTCTAATTTTCGTTACTTTTTTCCATATTTCATCCATTTAGTCATGTGTTCTTCTTATTACCAATTGTCTGTAAACCACTATTGATTGCAACAGCAGATGTACAAGAGATTTAGCAAGAAGTTTTGTACAAGAATAGAAGAATATTACAACATCAAATACTACAATGTTCCATTTAATTCAGAACTCGAAAGGTAAATTTCTCCCCTCAATTTGTTGATATTTATTTCTTGTTAAATCATACAAACAAACTTAAGTAATTTTTAAAATTAGAACTTATTAATACTTCTTTGGATTAATTTTTGAAAATTTGGCTCTTTAATTTTATATATTGAGTTAATGTGATTCAACGTTAGCTTCGTTAAAATTAATCTAAGGACTATCGATTAGCAAGAATGTCACATAATTTGGAATGTAAGGGTACGTTTCCCTTAAAAACTCAAGGTGCCTGTTAACACATCATGTAAAAAAAATAATATAAAGGGATATAATGTTTGATAAAAGTTAAAAAAGCATGATGGATGATATAATAGAGGGAAATATCGTGATAAGGTATGTGAAATTTCTTCTGCAATTCAAAATTAGGACGATTTACATCATTTTGTATATTAATTTTTTATTCATTTAATATATTAAATCTTTGGACATAATATCATTAATATTTAATTTGATTTTAATTTTAATTACCCAATCAAGTTGAATTGTTCAAATCTTGTAGATTCATCAATTGTCAATCATTTGACATACATTATTATATATTTAAAATTGTATGTGTTTTTTAAGAAAAATAGTTGTGATAATCATTAAAATGTGATTTTGACATAAATAACTCATATCGTAATAATATGTTAAGATGACTCACGTGCGAAGCACGTATCCAAAACTAATTTTTTAAATAAGTGGCAAGTAATGGTGAACTAATCTCCAGATGCATTTAAGGCACTCCTAAGTATCCAATGCGGGAAGATTACCTTCAATATATCTCAGCTCTAAGAAATTTATTGATTTGTATGGTTGCAACCCCTTGCAATACAAATAACTTATCTCTACATTATCCTTGTTAATCTAGAACCTAGCAAACTTCTTAATGCTTCGTTTAGAGGCACATAACCAAGATAACTATCAGCCATTACGATACATCACTAAATCGCTCTGCAAAACAAAAATGATACTACCCCAATTTCCTACACCTTGGGTGAAAATTGAAGTTCCCATGCGAGCTTAATTGATACAAGTTCTCTTGCCAAAAATACTTCCATAGTGAAGACAAAAGATAAGGGGGTCATAGGGGGTTCCCCTTGTCTAATGCCTGCTTTTTTGATTTAAAACAACTGAATCAATCCTTCATCTCATCATGCAAGGAATAGGACACTTGTAGAACAACATATGTCATGATCCAAATGTACAAAATTTGAGGAAACCAGTCGTTAAATTCTTTGAGAAAACCCATTCCAGAGTATCATAAAGCCTTTCTAAGATCAACCTTCAGAACACGCTTGGGGAATCCCATTCCTTTGCGTAGCATTTAAAAATTCTGATCCAAAAAATATTATTATCAATAATGCTTCTTTCTTCAACAAATGTAGATTAGCATCATCCCACTAGACCACTAATCACCAGCTTGAGTCTTCTAGTTAACACGTTTGAAATGATTTTGTACAAAGTAGTACAACAACCTATAGGTCTGAAGTCCACTATACATTGTTTATTATTAGAGGACTAAACAATTTACATGGTGATAAGGAATTTAAAGGGTTTCGTTTACCAAAGTGGAGTCTACAAATTAACCATCTCTTCTATGCGATGATAGAAAGTAGTGATCAAGATGATGAGAGTAATGAGAGATTATGAAAACACATCGGGACATATGGTCAACAAAGCAAAGAGTTTTTTTCTACCACTATGATAAGTCTACATTGACAGTTGCTATTCGATTGACAAGGTTAACAGGTAACAAGAAAGGAAAGTTTCATTTTACTTACTTGGGTTGTGCAATATTTTACGGGAAAAGGAATTCAAGTTATTCTGAAGAGCTAACACGGAAATAGCCACAAGGGTACTGACATTGCACCACTGGTTTTTATCTTTTGGAGGAAAATATTTGTTAGTCAATCATGTAATACAATCTATGCCGATATATATGTTATCTATTATGAGCCCATTCAAGAAAGCTATTGAGCAAATACATCAAATATTTGCTAAATTCTTTTGGGGAAAAGTGGGAGGAGAGAAAGGTAAACACTGGGTAGCAAAGGAGGAGATGTTTAACCCAAGGGGGAAAGGGGTCTAGGCTTCTTATCCCTTCATGAGGCAAATAAGGACCTGTTTAAGGAGTTATGGTGGACATTTTGAGTTTAGACTACTTCAATATGCAAGAAAGGAAAGGGGTTTTTGTTGCGTTTGTTTTTGGGGTGCGGGGTGTGTGGGGGGGGTACCGGTGGGGTGTGTGTTGGTGTGGGGGGGGGGGGGGGTATGGTGTTGTGTGGGTTTTTTTTTTTTTTTTCTGGGATTGATCAGTATTTAAGAAGCTACACCCTTGTAATAGCCAAAAACATGGCGCTCAACATTGGGAGAAAAGATGATCATATTAGATATGAGGTGGAAGAAGCATATGGTAGAAACCAATGCTGTAAAATCTAGGTTTTGGTTGGGACACTGGACTAAGCCAGGGGGCCCATGTATTTTTGGGAGGAGAAGAGCAGTCAAAGAGGAAAATCTAGAAGTGAAGGACTTTGTAATAAATGGATTATGGAATGAACAAAAATTGGGTTATTTCATATCAAAAGAGATGATGATGCACATCAAGAGGACTACTAAACCCCAAAAAGGACTAACGAGTAGATTGATAAGGCGGGTGGTTAGGAAACAAAAAGGTGGTTTAGTGCGCTCAACTTTCAACATCCTAAAGAGGAGAAAGGAAGAAAGAAAATGGACTGGGTTAAACATATATGGATCAAAAAGACTTGCATTTATAAATAGCCTTATTCACAAGAGAATTGGAGAAGAAGGATTCCAAACTATATGATAAACTTGAAAAGATGAGGTTACAAGTGGTTTCCCACATGTATTGTTGCGATGATAAAGGGGGAATTGGAAAACTATGTCAACACCCATTTCTAATGGCATCCTAACCTCAAAAGATATTTTCTTCTTGTGCAGGTATAAAGATGGAGGACATACATTCTCAGCAAACTCGTTTATTAAATGTGGGGACCACACAGCATCCAACAAACTTAGAACCAAGTATAAAAGGCAGTCCCAAAAGTATTAATGTGGGAACTATGGACAAGGAGAAATGCTAAAAGACATGAAAAAAAATACTTTTATAACTGGATGAATCACCAAATCAACTGACATTTCATCATATTATTAATGCAAAGTTTCCTTGGATTAAAGAGGTACCGTATCATTAGAAAGGAATTGTGGTTCTACTACAGACATATAATCCCCTATCATGTAGTAAACTGAAATCTATCGGAATTTGGTTAGGTTAAGTGTAATACTGATGGGGTGAGTAAAGGAAATACAGGCCAAAGCTCTTATGGTTTCTACATCAGAAACGATGTTGTAAAGTTAACATGGATGCAGAACGATGGCCATTTGGAGGGATTTAAAATATTGTTTAAGCCAAGGTTTCCAAAAAATGAGTCTGGAAACATAATCTCTTACATTGAAAAACATATTGGTAAGAAATTGGAGAATTCCATGGGAATTAGTGGAAAGGATAGAGGAGATTCAATAAATCATGTCTCACATGGATGTTACAATTGAACATATTTTTAAGGAGGCTAATCAGCTACAGGATTACATTGCAAACATAGACATAAACAAAGTGGTAAAGCAACAATTTCAAAACTTAAATCTCAAACCATCCATGGCGAAGGAGATTCTTAATTATTGACAAACAACATATTTACTTCCATCAGAGTTAAAACAAGGGGGCGGGGGGGGGGGGGGGGGGGGGAAGATTCATCAACAACAATGAATACCATTCTTAGATACACATTTTAAGCCACTTAATCCAAACAATATTAATATAGGCAAGTTTTGAACTATTTCGGGAGCAAAAGTATTGTGTATGAACAAGCTAATGTAAGTTATGATAGTCAGCAAAAATGGATTTATGCACAGAAAAACAGGAAATTCATAGAACTGAATATGAAATATTAACTTGCATCTAACAAAGAGACCATAAGAATGAAGAACAGGAGCAACACCTACTTTTCTTCTTCAACTAAGGAAAAAAAGGGATTTAGATATCACATATCATCACAAGGTTGGTGAAAGAAGGTTACTTACAAACATTCACAATGTTACAACGCGGGGTTTGCTCTCACTCAAGATACATCAGGACCGTGTAATTCACTTAAAAAAAAGAAAAAAAAAAGGGAAACATCAGCTCGGAATCATAAAACACAATGGAATAGAAATGAGTGGTACAAACCTTTACAAGTTGATAAAAAATGTGGTGGATGAAGATCATCTATGGAGGATGTTAATCATCCAAATGAGGAGAAGTAGAAGTCCACAGTTGGGGTGTCACAAGAGAATGCATCTGCGAAGCGGGTTGGTATGGTTGTGAGTAATAGTAAACAAGGTAAATTGGAAGTTATCCATTTAGAAAATATTATATTAGTGTTGTTTTAGATCTGAACGGTTCACTTTTGGCGCCATTTTATATTGGATTGAATTGATTTCTATTAATGCGACTATTTGGGGTCCATTAGTTAATGTTAACTAAAGGAAATTGAGTCCCAAATTGAATTTTTTCTTTAATAAATAAAAATAATTAAGATATTGACAATTACTTCTTTAACAAATTGGCTAAGGTCAAGTACGGGTTTCAAAATCTTGCATATAATAAACCTTAGTATTAACAACATTGAAGGACTATTGATTGTATTGAAGTGTTTAACCTATAAGGAATACATGGGAGATAGATATGAGGAGAATAGGAAGGAGTACTAATCTAATAGGACTAGGATTAAGGAGTATTTACCCCTAACTTGTCCCTTCCTAATTCAAGCCAGCGGTTAGTTCTCCAGTTCGTACTCTTAGCGTGTAATACGTAACACGTTCTTAGTCGGCTCGCTGTGCAACCCTGGTACTAAATCCTCATAGGACGAGGATAGTACACCAGTAAATACTCATATATTTATATTATTATCTAATTACAATCTGTTATTACACCGGACTAAAAGTACACCGTAAATCAAATTCAGGTCTTTGTGTGAAGCCTTTAGTAACTAGAGGAGCTTTGTACCTGTCAACGAAGTTATTAGGGTTATATTGAATCTGGAAAAGATACTTTTAATCCACCACATTTTTGGAAGGATCACATGGTACCAACTCCGACGGGTTGGCTGAGAAACTAAGGCACAAGATTCATTCTCATTATTCAAGCACAATGTGGGGACTGTTGAGCTTGCTTAAAGGTTCTTGGTAGGTAAGAAATGGTATGAACAATTGTGTGTAATTTTTTGGGCTTAAGCCTATTGGTCTTAGATTGAGTAATCATGTGATGAGTGGACGTCACTATAGAGGTACAGGCTACAAGGGAAGGTTTCTTGGCCGTGGGAGGTGGTACAAGTGATGAGGAAGAGGGTTGGACTACATGATTCTGGATCAAAGGACCAGTGGACTTATTTCGGCGTTGGAAGTGATGCTTGTGGATTTCAAATGAGCATTTAACTGGGGAGAAGTATGAACTGGTGAGGTTGAAACAGTTGGTTGTGGTAAATTGTGGCTGGAATAGGATTTCGTATGGTGAGGGTATGGGTCAATAGAGGCATTGGAGAAGAAGAAGAAGAAGAAGTATCATATAAGGGATAAATAAAAGTTCCTGAGACAGTGGCACCTGTTGAGGCAGAGGAGATGGGTGAATGTGTGTCCACAGAGGCATTGGAGAGTTCTCGGAATTCAGATCCAAGTTCATTGAGAATTTTAATAATGAATTTCGGATTCGATATGCGTACCAGCAGTTTCAAGTTCATCACAAAGTGATCGAATATGATGAAGATAATCTACGACGGACTAGAATCTTTAGTGAGGTGAGCTAGTCGGTCTCGGAAGCTGAAAATTCTTGTTTGAGATTTGTTCGCATATGCAGTATGCAGAGCATCCTAGACAGCTTTGGCGGAGATTGCATCAGCAACAGTGGCGCCAAGTGTAGCATCAACGGAGGCCAAGATAACATTTTGAATTAACGGATCTTGGCGGTATCAGAGAACGAACTCAGGGTTAGCAACATCTTGATTGTTTTGCAAGATAGTGAGAGTGGGGGAAGGGATGCCCATAGATATTGCGACCACGCATAAGCATTGAAACTTGAGTTTCCATAGGGAGAATTTTGTAACTGCTAGTTAATTTTATGGGCAATTAAGTCATAGGATTGAATTGCACAATAGTGATGGCGTTATTGACTCCATCAGCATTGGTCACAGAAGTATTGGGGGACATTTCGAAGAGTTAATAGAAAAATAAAAGGATCAACTCGTGGAAGTTTATAAGCGTTCTGATACTATAAAGAAGCGAGAGCAAAGATGGGGACATTGTATATAATATTATTGACCATATGGTTGCTATATAAAGAATCTATAAAAGACCTAGAAAAGATAAAAGCTATTAACAGATTCATGAGGATAAAGATGTAGGAAAAATGAATTCTACAAAAGTAAGGAGTCTCATTCGTTATTAACTATTATGTTTACCACAACCAAATAGAATGGAAGTGTAATACTGATGAAGTTAGATCTCAGTCGTGTGAATTTTCCTGGTAGGATACCTTAATCATTTAGCCATCTAACTTTTCTTCATGAGTTGAGCATGGGTTATTTTAATTTATTAGGGCCTATTCCTAAACCTCTATGAAACCTAACCTACATAGAAAATTTGTTCCTTGGTCATAACCATCTTGAAGGTTTCCCAGTTCTCGGGATTTGGAAATCTCAAGAAGTTATCACTTCAAAATAACAACTTTGATGGCGTATTTGATTGTTTGTCCTTTAGTAGAAGTTGGACCCAACTTGAGTTTGCTAACATATTTTTTTTTTTTTTCCGTCCAATTCCCTAACTGGTCCTGGTCCAATTCCATCCTAATGTAAGTGACTACAAAACATACAATGACTCTACTTGTCAATCAAACCACTTGAATGGGCTATACCTTTCATTGATATTCTCCCTTCTTCAGTAAAATTCTAAACTTGCGCAATAACACTTTCATGGAAAAAACTTGATGAATTCAAGTAAAAAACATAGTCTGTACTCGTAGAATTAACTCATCTGGAATGCTCACACCAAATTCACTCCTAAACCAGCCAAACCTAATAATTCTCTTCTTTGGCACAATAATATCATGGACCGATTGCTCCATCTATCTGTATTGAACCGTACTGAATGTGGTAATTTGAAAGTAATAATTTGAGGGAACATCCAACATGTCTGGTGAGATGATCAATCTCTCTGTAAATTTGTATGAGCAACAATAGTCTTAGTTGACAACTAATACAACTTTTTGAGTTGCACAATATCTCAAGGGTCATTAGCTTGCATGGTAATCAGCCTTTTAAAAAAAACATGAAAAGTTTTCGCACGCTCCTTGATTTTTAAAGTATTTGACACTTCTTATCTGGTAACATCGTTGACTGACACATTCCAAACTAGTTGGGATACCTACTCATTTTGAAAATTGAAGTCTTAGATCAAATCTTCAGGATAGAAATTTTGTCTTGTGCAGCTTCAAATTCTTCTGATCTATCACTAATGGATTAAGTGGAAATTTATTCAGAAGTCTTTTGGGAATTTTGCCATCATGAAGAAAATTGATGATAGTCAAGGAACCGACCACATTATGTTTCTGATCTACATGCCTAGATATTATGTTTTATTTTACGAAAAATTTACAAGAACGGGACAAATTATGATTCTGTTCAAATTTTGTATTCTAACATGATTATGAACCTCTCGAGAACAGATTTGAAGGTCCTATCAAAACATTATTGGAGATCTCATTGGACTTCGTACGTTGAACTTATCTCATAATGTCTTGGAAGGTCATATACCAGCGTAATTTCCAAATTTATCTGCACTCGAATCAATGGATCTCTCATCTAACAAAATCAATGGAGAAATTCCACTGCAACTTGCATCCCTCACATTTCTTGCAATCTTAAATCTCTATCACAATTATATTGTTGGATTCATCCCCAAAGGAAAACAATTTGATACGTTTGAGAACAATATTAACAAGGAAATGATGGATTATGAGGATTTCCACCCTCAAGTTATTGCGGTCGTGATGATAGGGTACCACAAGAACAAGAAGAAGATTCACCAATGATCAGTTGCCAGGGGGTTCTCATGGGTTACGATTGCGGTCTAGTTATTGGACAATCTCTAATATACATAATGTTGTCAACTCAATATCCAGCATGGTTTTTGAGGATGGTTGTAGATTATTTGGAACACAGAATTACTAGAAGAATGAAAAAGCACAACAAAAGGTATTAGTTTGTAGTGATCACAAATGTATTCACTTAAAATATAATAGAATATAAAAATAAATTAAAAAAATTTAAAAAAAAAAAATAAAATAAATAATCCTTTATCCTTCAAAAGAAAACTTCTTATTTATCGATGTATTTTCGACCTCCTTCATACATAAAGCTCTTAACTTTAACTCTTTATTTTTTGAAAATGGATTTAAGTCTACAGAGTTGATGAAGATGCACATATAAAAGCCTTTATTTTTCACAATTTGTGATGTTTGCATAAAAATTTTGTAATCCTATGAATAAAGACAAGACTTTTCTTCCTTTGAGATTAATTTTTTTTTCCATGTGTCTATGGTACGTATACAAGTGATGGAGCCAGGAATTTAACAAAGGGTGTCCAGAAATGTCAACTTGTTATGTTAAGGGTGTTCAGAATATGTTATTTAATTATTTCGTATATCATTTTATTTTATTTTTTCCGACGAAGGGTGTAAAATTGGACACCCTTACCACTATGTGGCTACGCCACTGTATGTAGTTATAAATTCAATTGACAAAGAGAAACCGGACATAAACTGGAATGTTTAGATCATTTAATCAAATGACATGTGGCATCACTAAAAACATAGTATTTCACTCAACTCTTTCACATAACATCATAACACAAATATAGATAACTCGAATTTCAGTTCAGAAACATAAAGATAAGTAGTTAGAGTATTGAAATATTCTTTTTACAGACTCATGATGGTACTTTATCAAAAAACATAATAGAAACAAGATTCCCCCTTTTTCCCCCCAAATTCAAAGAAAGACGTACAATTAGCTCATCTGTGAATATATTAGATAATAGAACAAAGGCATTAGACCAACGTTCTAATCTTTTTGTTGACTTATTGCTAAACATAAACCATTCTACTATTTGTATAGTAATTAGAAAATACATTCAGACTTATTATTTGTTAACTATCTCCTATGGTATATAAACAGAAAATGGACAGAATTTTAATCCTCAGATCATTCAATCAATTCCTAACAAAATCTACAGTTTCTCATACAGTCATCAAACTACTTGAATTGGACGATATATGCCATCCTGTATAGCCCCGTGTCTTCAATCACTAAACTTTGAGGACTATAACAGACGTGTTTCTTCTTTTCTACTCTCCAAGGAGACAAGAACAGCAGTCCCACTCACCTATAAGTTCCAGTGGTATTGAATCTATGAAGAACATACCATGTCTGGACGCCTGCAATGTCTTCCATCAGTAGGTCAATTCTCGTGGAAAAAATTGGCTGGAGCTGGCCCGTATGTAAGGCGTTGTATTCAGGGTAGTTTTGAGTCTAAGCTGAGTGCATTATCAAAGTGACTGTCCTATTCCTAATTAAGATACAAAGTTATACACCAACTAATACTTTTTAAGAGAGTCGGAACAAAGATATTTTTTGTGACATTTTTTTCTCTAATAACGTATCAGACAAAATGCATTGTTGATAAGTAAAAGAATGTCAATTTACTCCGAAAATTTAAAATAGTGACCTTCATAACTTTTACTATTTTAATATACATTTGAATTAAACTTGATATTTTCATTGGTAACAAACCGAGGTCAATACTTAAACATTGTGTCCTTGAGGTTGAATAAAGTAAATAGAACTTTCTTCTTCTTTTTTTTGTTTTTTGGTAGAAAGGGAAAGTTATGAAGGGGGTGGGGGCATTGTTCAGGGAACAAAAACGAAGATCTCCGAAATGGGAATCTTTTGGTACACAACTCAGAAAATCTAGTATCCAACACGGCCTCATGGTCTGAGAATGATAATCTTCTATTCAGCATTACAATAGTAACCTCTTTCAACTCTTCGATCTCAAAAGGCTTGAAGAGTAAAACAAGTAGATATCTACTTCGAAAATTTAAAAATCGCCTTCATACTTGGAACTATTAATATTCTGTGTAACAAACTGAATGGACGAAAAATGGCTTATTATTTGTGTTAAAGGTGTGTTTGAATAATCTTATATCCATTGGGAGGACTGCTTTGAGCCATTAGAACCAGGTAAAAGATTCAGTTCTCCCACAACAAATTCTAGGGAATAGACTCATTGTTGAGCTTATACTAGAAATCAATTAAGGGTAAGAAAAGTTCTGTCACAACCTTTGAATATTAATGTTCAGATCATTTAATCTACATTTTCTCATATTGTTATCGAAGTACTTGACTCAAACGATATATGTCATCTGGATATCCTCCCTTCCATCACTAAACTTTTAGGACTATAACGTGTTTCTTTCGTTCTACTCTCCGAGAAGACAAAAACAACAATCTCACACTCACCTATAAATTCCAGGAAAATTATAGAAAAAAGGTTGAACTTAGTTGGAGTTGAAAAATCAGTGGTATGAAATCTATGAAGACGCGATTATGCCATGTATGGACTCCTGCACTGTCTTCCATCAGCAAGTCGATTCTCGTGGAAAATTGGCTGGAGCTGGTTCACTATGTAAGGAGTTGTATTCAGAGTAGATTTCCAGTTTAACCTGAATACATTAGCAAAGTGACTGTCCTATTCCTAAGATATAAAGTTATTAGCAAACCACACATTCTTGATTTACCTCAGAGTTGGCACTATTGTAATGTTTCTATCAAGTTGTGTGGTGGTCCTACTCTTGGACAGTTTTCTTTTTTGTTTTTGTAAATAGAAAGGAAAATAAAGTCGTGTTGTTTGTGCGGAGGATTGTTAAGAGATAAAAACAAAGATATTTTTTGTGATATGTTTATCTATAATAAGGTATCAGAAAAAATGAGGTAGTCGATCGGGCTCTTTCTAAAACGAGGTAAAAGAGTACGTTAAAGAGTTCTTATTCTTTCATATAACAATTATCTTATATTTTTTTTGAGTACGGTTGTAGGAAGTTTATCAGAAGGAAAGTGTAAATATGCTCATAATTTGTGAGATATTTAGCCTGATGTTACAACTTTATTATAATGCTAGAATAGATTGATTCTAAACTTTAAGATCTTGAATACGTAGAGAGTTGAGAAATTTTGTTAATCACGTTCAATAACTTAAAAAAGTCAACTCTACTTAAATAAAAGGACACTTGTTACGGATCTTTTATGATAAGCATGGAACATTCAACTTTAAGTTCAGAAACAAAAATCTATTTTATCTATAATAAGGTAGCACACAAAATGCATGTGTAATGTATTATATAGAAGTGGTGGGACTTTGTGCTTTGACTTAAGAATGTGAACTATTGATAGTTTTCAGCATTCACTTGTGTGACACATTGAATGGACATATGTGATTCACAAAATCAATTAATTGAACATGACTGGGTAACCAATAGTAAAGTTTTCTTTGCTTAATATGTGCTATATATACCTCATCAAAATTGTTGAATAGACACGCAAACCAAATAGTTTCTTGATTTCTTGTCTACAAAACTAATTAGTTTTGATCATTTTTAGTAAAGAAATGGGTTATTTAAAACTTTTATATCTTATATTATATACCTTTCAATGTCAACTTGCTTTCTCGTCATACTCACCTCATTTGTGCCTCAAAGATCAATCTCTTTCTCCTCTACAATTCAACATGTTTACCGTGAGACCTACTTATGGTTGTTACGACATAATGCACCTATCGATTCAATCATATTCAAGAGTTCTTTCATGGAACAAGAGAACAAATTGTTGCTCATGGGATGGAGTTCATTGTGACGAGAAGACAGGACAAGTTATTGAGCTTGATCTCCATTGCAGCCAACTTCAAGGCAAGTTTTATTCCAATAGTAGCCTCTTTCAACTCTCCAATCTCAAAAGCTTGATTTGTCTTATAATTATTTAACTGGATCACTCATTTCACCTAAATTTGGTGAGTTTGCTAGCTTGACGCATCTTGATTTGTCGCTTTAAAGTTTTACAGGTCTAATCCAAACTGAAATCTCTCACCTTTCCAAATTATATGTTCTTCGTATCATGACTGTTGATCCATATGGGCTTTGAGTTGGGTCTCACAATTTTGAACTTCTCCTTAAGAACTTGACCCGATTAAGAGATCTCAACCTTGACTTCGTGAACATCTCTTAAAGAATTCATCTGAATTTCTCTTCTTATTTGACAACCTTAAAGCTTCCATGCACACAATTTTGTAGGGTATTGCCCGAAAGAGTTTTCCACTTTTCCGATTTAGAATTCCTTGATTTATCTGAGAATGCCCAACTCACTGTTAGGTTTCCCACAATCAAATGGAATAGAAGTTCCTCATTCATGAAGTTATACCTGTATCGTGTGAATATTAGTGGTGTGATACCTGAATCATTTAGCCATCTAACTTCATTGCTTCATGTGAACATGCATGATTCTAATATCTCAGGGCCTATTCTTAAACCTATACGGAATCTCACCCACATAGAGTTTTTATACCTTGGTGGTAACCATCTTGAAGGACCAATTCCCCAGTTCTTAAGATTTGGAAAATTCAGGTACTTATCCTCTAACAGAAGCTAGACTCAACTTGTTCCCTCAGATTTTTTGTCCAATTCCCTAACTGGTTCAACTCTATCCAACGTAAGTGAAATAAAAACCTAAAATGGCTCGACTTGTCATCAAACAACTTGAATAGGACTATACCTTCCTGGATATCTCCCTTCTTTCACTGGAAAATTTAGACTTGAGCAATAACACTTTGAGTGGAAAAATACAGGAGTTCAAGTCCAAAACATTATTTTTAATTTCTATGAAACAAAATAAGTTTGAAGGTCCTATTCCAAAGTCACTCCTAACCAATCAGTTCCTACGAGGTCTTCCCCGTTCACACTATAATATCAGTGGACAGATTGCTTCAGCTATCTACAATCTGAAAGAAATGGTAATACTAAATTTGAGAAGTAATAATTTGGAGGGAACAATCCCACAATATTTGGGTGAGATGAGTGGACTTGAGATTTTGGATTTAAGCAACAATAGTCTTAGTGGAATAATTAATACAACTTCTAGTATTAAAAGTCAATTCAACGTCATTAAATTGAATGGCAATAAAATACAGGGGAAAGTTCAACCACCTTTGATCAATTGTGAAAAACTGGAATTTCTAGATTTAAGTAACAATGAGTTGAATGACACGTTTTCAAAATGGTTGCGAGAGCTACCTGATTTGAAGATCTTAAAGTAGAGATAAATAAGTTTTATGGTCCTATAAGGACTAACTACTTGTTTGCTAAAATTCGAGTCATAGATCTCTCATCCAACGGATTTAGTGGAGATTTACCAGTGAGCTTGTGTCAGAATTTTTAAGACATGAAAACAATTGGTGAGAACAGTGGAACCCGAGAGTATGTAGCAGATGCATATTATTATTATTACGAAAATTCGTTGATAGTGACAACAAAGGGACTGGACCATGAACTTCCTAGAATTTTGACTACAGAAAAAATTATTGATCTCTCAATAAATAGATATGAAGGTCAAATTCCAACCATTATTGGAGATATCATTAGACTTTGTGTGTTAAACGTATCTCATAATGTCTTGGAAGGTCATATACCAGCATCACTGCAAAATTTATCAGTACTACAAAATCAGCGGAGAAATTCCGCACCAAATTGCATCCCTCACATTTCTTGTAGTCTTGAATCTCTCTCACAATCATCTTATTGGATGCATCCTTAAAGGAAAACTATTTGATACGTTTGAGAATAGTTCATACCAAGGGAATGATGGATTACGTGGATTTCCACTCACAAAACATTGTGAAGTGATGATAGGGTACCACAGCGACAACTTCAGTTGAGCTAGATCAAGAAGAAGATGATGATTCACCAATGATCAATTGGCAGGCAGTTCTCATGGGTTATTGTTGTGGCCTTGTTATTGGACTGTCGGTAATATATATAATGTGGTCAATTCAATCTCCACCATGGTTTTTTTAGGATTGTTGTAGAATTGGAATACAGAATCACTATGATAATTAAAAGCACAAGAAACAATATTAGTGTGTAGATACCTGCAGGTATTCAACTTGATCGATCTCTATCCTTTCAGAAGATTACTTCTTATATATCAATTTATTAGTGTGTATTTTTAATTCTTTATTTTTGAAAATTGCAGGATTCAATCTACTGAGTTTTTGAGGATGTAGAAAAAAGCCTTCATCTTTCATAAGTTTGTGACATTTCCGTAAAGTGTTTGTTATCCTATGAATAAGGAAAAAAGAACAAATATACCCCCGAACTATTGTAAATGGTATGCAAATATCCTTCGTCATACTTTTGGGACATTGGTGCCCCTACCGTCCAAAAACTAGAACACATATGCCCTTTCTACTAACTGACATACACATGTCATAATCTTATCCATTGATCCGACATTTATCGATGGAGAAAGATTGCACCACGTGTCGCTATTTATTCTTTTGTTAGGGCGAAGGGCATATATGCTCTAGTTTTTGGACTGCAGGGGCATCAATGTCCCAAAAGTATGACGGAGGGTATCTGCATACCACTTATGATAGTTAAGGGGTATACTTGTCCTTTTTCCCTATGAATAAAGACATGTCATCAATGGACTACAGGGGCATCAATGTCCTTGACAAAAGATTTGCATTATTACTGTGTGAGGTTCACATTGACAACATCAAGTGTTTTCAACTGGAATCTGCATTCTTTGAGGAGTTGAAGAAAGAGCCTTCAATTCTTCCTGTCAAAGTCTCAGATCACAGAGTTACCTTATTATATCTCTATTGGAGGAAGGTTGACGGTACCAATTGAATCAATTGAACAGAACACAAGTTGACCTAAGCATCACTGTTATACAACAATAAACTACGCCTCAGCCCCAAACAATAACTTGCATAGACACCTGCAATAATGTTCAAACCCCAAAATAAGATAGACATAAGTGTTGGATAAAATGGTAATCACACCCAGGATAATGTCCAAACTAAATAGAAATATGAAGAGAGTAACAACGACACCAAATATTTAAGTGGAAAGTAAATAATACACCCAATAATGAAACAATAAAATTATGAAAAAAAACTTTGGGGGGGGGTTATTTCATCAAAAGACCTACTAACCAACACTCTTATATTTCTTACAACTCACAATAATATTACTTGCACAGTATTTTCTCACAAACTAAGAAGTAGTTTGTAGATTACTCTCTCTATTCTCTATTGGTTCTCTATTTTGTTGTGTCTTCAGGTGTTCAACTACTACTATATTTATAATGTTTTTTTCACTAATAAAAAAAACAGTGAATACCGACCAAAAAATTATCAACCTCAAATGGTGTCGGTAATTTCAAACCTCCGGAGGTCAGTATTGTTAAAAAGGATAAAACTAGTTGGTTTTTATGCAAAATAAAGAGGGGAAAAAATTCCGACCTCAGAGGGTCAGTATTTTTCGCGAAAAATATAAATTACAATAAAACTGACTTCTTGATGTCGGTATTAAATAAAATAAATGAATATATTTTATTTTAGGAATTTTTATTTCATCCATATCAAAAAACTGACATCATGAGGTCGGTATTTTTATTTCATCCAAATACTGACATCATGAAGTCACTATTTTTATTTAATCCAAATACCGACCTCATAAAGTCGATTTTTTTTATTCATCCAAATATCGACCTCAAGAGGTCGGTATTTTTACTTCATCTAAATATCGACTTCATGAGATTAATATTGATCTTTCATCCAAATACTGACCTAATGAGGTCGGTATTTTTATTTCATCCATATCTAAATACCGACATCATGACGTCGGTATTTTTATTTCATCCAAATACTTACATCATAAAGTCGGTATTTTTATTTCAACCAAATACCGACATCATGAGGTCGGTATTTTTATTTCATCCAAATACTGACATCATGAAGTCGGTATTTTTATTTTATCCAAATACCGACCTAATGAGGTAGGTATTTTTATTTCATCCATATCCAAATACCGACATAATGAAGACGGTATTTTTTTCATCCAAATATCGACCTTATGAGGTCAGTATTTTTACTTCATCAAATATTAACTTCATGATATCGATATTTATCTTTCATCCAAATACTGACCTCATGGGGTCTGCATTTTTATTTCATCTTAATCCAAATACTGACATCATGCGGTCGTTATATTTATTTCATCCAAATACTGACAGCATGAAGTCGGTTATTGTTATTTATACCAAAATTACGACCCCTCATGAGGTGGGTCTCGGTATTTTTTCTTCATCAAATATCGACCCTCATGAAGTCGGTGATGATGTTATTTCAGTTAAATACGGACCTCATGAGGATGGTTTTGCGTAAATTTAAAAAATGTAAAAAATGATCAGTACCGACTTAAAAAATCGGTAATTAAAATTAAAATATTTGTTTTCCAATGTCAAGTTACTTAGTTTCATTAATCTTGAACGTGGCTTTCCAAAAATCTCTATTTTCAATTAACTTTTAACTAAAGCGTACTTCAGATGATTGGTTTTATATATGTTAAGAAATAAAAATAATATTAAATACCGACCTTCGAGGTCAATATTATTTATTTAATATGAGTCCTTTATTTTTCTAATTTACTGTGATACCGATCTGTGAGATCGGTATTTTTTAATTATATCTAATCATTTTTAATAACACGATAAGAGGTCATAATTTTGTATTAGCATAAATACTAAAATTTCAATCGAAAGTTACAAATAATTGTTTTCACAAGTATAATACTTTTGTATATCTATTAAATACAAAGTTAGGGTTCTGGAAAAATGAAAAATATTTGTAGTCTGTATTTAGAGTATGAAACTATATTGATATGAATTATGTATAATTATACTTATATTTATAGACTAATGTACAAAACTATACGTCCGTCGTCTAATCATGAACCATAGAGGCTGGTATATTTAAATTATTATTTAATTTAAATAATATCAACTTCACGATGACGATATTTATTAAATGTTGGTGAATATAGTGTTTGAATTAAGTTAAACCTAAACTAAACAGACTTAGAAAGTTGTTAAGTTCTTCAAATAAGTAATGTGATTTAGTTGGTGAATATTATGTTGGAATTAAGTTAAAACTAAACTAATTAGACTCAGAAAGTTTTTAAGTTCATCAAATATGTTAATGTGATTTAGTTGGTTAATATAGTGTCGGAACTAAGTTAAAACTAAATTAAATAGATTTAAAAAGATGTTAAGTACTTCAAATAAGTAATGTGATTTAGTTGGTGAATATAGTGTTGGAACTAAGTTAGAAATAAACTAATTAGACTTATAAAGATGTTAAGTTCTACAAACAAGTTAAGGTGATTTAGTTAGTGAATATAGTGTTGGAATCAAGTTAATACTAAACAAATTAGACTTTGTAAGTTGGTTAAGTTCTGCAAAAACTGTAATGGATTAGTGGGTTAAATATTAGTTTTTGAATTAAAGTTAAAACCAGACTAATTAGAACTTAAAAATGATGCTACTTTCTTCAAATCAAGTAAGTGATTTATTGTGGTTGAATATAGTGTTTGGATTAAGTTAAAACTAAACTAATTAGACTTAGAAAGAGTAATCTTAAATAAATAATGTGATTTATTGTGAATATAATGTTTGAATAAGTTTAAACTAAAACTATTAAGACTTTAAAAGTTGTTAAGTTCTCAAATAAGTAATGTGATTTAGTAGTGAATATAGTGTTGGAATTAAGTTCAAATCACTACTTAGACCTTAGTAAGTCTTTACAAATAATTATTGATTTATAGTGAATATTAGGTTGAATTAAGTCTGTTAAAACTAACTATTAGGACTTTAGAAAGATGTTAAGTTCTTCAAATAAGCTAATGTGATTTAGTTGGTGAATATAGTGTTGGAATTAATAAAAAACTAATCTAATTAGACATAGAAAGTTGTAAAGTTCATCAAATAAGTAATGTGATTTATTTGGTGAATATAGTGTTCGACTTAAGTTAAAACCTAAACTAATTAGACTTAGAAAGTTGTTAAGTTCTTCAAATAAGTTAATGTGATTTAGTTGGTGAATATAGTGTTGGAACTAAGTGTCATGACCCAAAAATGGATGTGATGGCTGATACGCTCAAACTTATTTCTCAAATAAGAAGTAAAGCGGTCGTGTCAAGTAAATAACCCAACTAGTGAGGTTGGGATCGTTCCCACGAGAAAATATAGTTTGACTTAACTTTCACTCTATTACTACTTTGTTCAGTCAATTACTTCCTGGAAAGCGCGTACAAATGATTAAAAAAACAAAAAGGGGGGGGGGGGTTCTATTCTAAATAAATCAAAAATAAACTAGCAAAATAAAAACAGACAACTACCGCTTCTAAGTTGAGTTTAAGTCAATAATCAAAGTAACTGGGGTACGTGTCTCCAAAGGTTATAACTCGATAAGTATAACTAGAAAAATCTTTTCCTAGTATTTGAATGCAAAGTGATAAGTTAGTATTTCTAAATCTTGGTTCCTGCATCTAGAAAATGTCACTCCGCCCCCTTGGTCCGGCTGCGTGTGTTTCTATCCTAACCTTATCTTTACCTCTATTCAAGCACGCATTGATAGTTTTTGACTAAGTTATACCTCGTACCCAATAAATACTAGCCTAGAGCGTAGTATACTCTTAAATCTATGTGATAATCTTTTCTATTATCGAATCTCCTTGGTCCGGCAAGTAGCATTACGAGTGAGTTGGAAACGTGGCCATCTACATTAAAAAAAGACTCTATGCGATAAGAGAGAAAGAATTATCAATACATGCAGAAATTATCTAGAATTGGTATTTTAGTGAGGTTTGGTTTTACATCATTATTTGCAATTGTTCCCACAACCTAGTTATGGAGGTTTAGTTACCATACGTACGAATCACAAATATTCAAATACTGAGAAAGAATTCATGTACTTACTTCAATGGAGAAAGAGTTAAAATCCGAAAGTTCACTTGATTAATCACAAAAGTCACCAACAATCAATGATTATAAAAGTCTCAAGATAATCAATAATATTCAGAGAGTCTACAAACTATCAAGAGTCTCACAATATTAAAGTCTAAATTTGATCCAGAGCTAACATAATATCCAGCGTCTAACCTCAAAAAAGAGGTTTTTTCGAACATGTTATAGAAATTAAAAACCTAATTAAACAAGTACTCTATTATTGCTGACAAATCCTAAAACGCCGGTTGGGTCGACGGAAACTCACGACGGGACGTTTGTGGTTATGACAGGCGTCGTGGACTCCGCCTCGTCCAAACTTTGCAACTTTTCTGTGCCTATTCATTACCCTCGAAGGCCAAGGTATGACGGATCGTTACGCCTCACAACGTCGTCAAGGGACTCCGTTGTCAAAACACTGACTCTTGGATATGGACTGTGGCTTACTTCTCTGATCTTCATGAGAACCTGCAAGACGGACCGTAATGAGATACGGACTGTCCGTCACGCTTCTCCATAAACCCCACACTTGGTCATTTAATCCCCGTTTCCTTCAGCAGTTGCACTACGCTGCCCATACGGACAATCACAGGCAGACGGACGTCACAAGCTCAGTAGGTTGGTCTCTCTCGGCATTACTGCGCTCAAAAAATCCGCAATCATCTTTGGACAGATAGAAGTTCCTGCAAATAAATGAGAACACTTATATAAAATTAGCACCAAAAAGGCTTTTGGACACACTAAACTTGGAAAAGTATTATAATAGTAAACCACGCTATATCAACACCCTCAAACTTAAATTCGTTGATGGTCCTCAAAGCGACGCACTATGATCATACACAATCTTTGTACAATAGGATCCTTGTTTTTTCCTTTGCAAAATCATTTGGCTTTCAACCTGATTAGTCTCATCATATTATGCATCGCTATCATATTATGCTTGAATTAGGTGGAATCAGACATGAACAGACTCACCAGCACATCACCATCCTCTTTCAATTCCTCACTGAGGTGCTGAATATTTCGGTTTGTAATAATCTGAACCCTTTTTAGTGTTCATCACTCAAAACAAAATCTCATTTTTGACCACAATGATTTTCGTTTGAGTATAAGGATTACTTTTCAACACTCACTATCAGAGAACACAAATTCACACTCATTCATACATATGGCCATA
Organism: Solanum habrochaites; assembly: GCA_027704765.1. Lineage (NCBI taxonomy): Eukaryota > Viridiplantae > Streptophyta > Magnoliopsida > Solanales > Solanaceae > Solanum > Solanum habrochaites. The sequence goes on from JAKWJA010000632.1 coordinate 22,484, forward strand.
AGACTTGCCCTTATTTTCAGCTTTAAGTTCGCTATACAACTTTAGGATAGAATAAGACTTTCTTAGCTTGTAAGATAGGCTCAGGGTCAGGTATGGTCTATTTAGGTATACTTTAGTGACTTTTTTCCTCCCTTGAATATCGACTAAATATACCATTTTCTATCATTTTATCTCGCCCAGTTTTCATATTATTTCACCGTGCTATGTGGCTCTTCTTTTTTATTTGTTTTGTAAGTGACGTTCGTTCTTTCTGCTTGTATTCTTGTATATTTCTTTACTTTTCTTTCACACTCATTTTGAGTCACGTTCTTTACTTCTTTCTTTCTCTCTCGTTGTCTTTTCAACCCCACTTTCCATAGCATCCTCATTAATAGCCACATCAACTCATGCGTGCCATGAGTCAAATACACAATACCCAAAGTTGGGTCAGGGCCATAAAAAGGTTGTTTAATGCATTAGACACCCTCAACTTATTCGCTTTGTTTGGGCATAAGACCTGGAGGTGCAACATGTCCAAGGAGGGACCAGGGCCAACACATTATCCCATATAAGATCATTGGGGTGAGAACGAAAGTTCTAAGTAAAGCTTCAAATCATGTTGGATAAAAGAAGAGATAAATGTTATTTGACTTTCTTTTAATTAGGCTATAAAATGAGCGATATTGAATAATGGCCTATGATCCTGTCCAATTGTCTATTACAGCTTATTTAGCAGGACAATACAGGCACAAGTTTGTTATTGGCTGTATTTTTTGTACAAATGCAGTGGACTAATAAAATCTTGTTTTGGACTGCACACTCACACTGACATCTAATCACTTTACCAGAGTATCAGGACACCTAGTTCGAATTTAGACTTAGGGTCAGCAGAGTGGTTTGTTTGTTTGTGTACTTCTATCTCATGCTGAGAGCCAGACATTTATCAATTTACTTATGCCTAGTCAGCCTCATTTTCCATTTATTAGATATCATTTTATCCATTCATGCTCCAGAATTAAAACGAGTACACAGAATAGAATGCCGGATTCAACAGAAAAATAATCAACGTTTGGGGGAAAGGGGAAAAAACACAGGCAAGAAAACCCAAAAGAGGAACGTAGTAAAGTGTTGCTTCTCATTACTTCACCCTAGAAAACACACTTTCATTTCCCCACCACCACAAAAAGACATGCAATTGCCCTAATGCATAAAATTTTAAATAACCGTGGGGGTAGGTGAAGCAAACCTGGGGCGCAAAAAGCGCCGACAATCAGCAGGGGTGGGTCCGGTTCCCCGGAACCCACTACTGTGTAATGGAGTACCCTCAGTGGTGTCCTCAGCAACAACAACACTATAAGTAGTGCCCTCCTCCATCTCCAACCTTTCTGGAACTAGACGCCCCAGAAGCTAACTCTCGAGACTTATTATGGCAGCGCCTGCTCCTCGCAAGCGAGGGCTCTCCTAGCAAGCCTTCCTCGCACCGAGCTCATTCTTTCCGTTACTTCTCTCCTCCATCATCCTCCGAGCCCTACACCTTTGGCCATGCTCTAGAGGGGGATGGTGGTGGAATTCTGAAGTGGCGATAGGGCCTCCAGCACTGGTGTTTCAGCAGGCTGCTAAAGAAGGGGCCTCAAACTCAGGGCACCTAGCCTCTCAATATCATTGTAGATGTTGAGGTTTTTGTTGTGATTGAGTTGTAAGTATTCTTTTATCGACAGCAACCTGATAGGGTCGACACCATTCCACCTGAGGGGCTGGACGGGCTTAGCACCCGCAACTCAAAAGCGTCCCAAGCGTGTGATGAACCTTAGCGATCTTCCGCGCTGTGTGCTGGACCCCCCATCTCCGCTCAAGCGCTCTTAGTATCAGCATGAGTCTCGCATCCAGGATGGCATGTGAGAATAAGTGTGGCATTTGTGCCTCTAATTTCTGGCAACCCTAGCAAGCGGGGGGACCAGAAGCGGGTGTAAAGGGGTTGGAGCGAGAGGAGATCGGGTGTGCTTATACAGGAATTAGGACTCGACCGGGGTAGTGTCATGAAGCGCCTGAGTACAAGTGCGGGACTGTGGCTACCGATCAGCCAGATTGTCACCAAGTGGAGGCAGCTCTAGACGGGGTCCTCTGTGTGGATCCCAACTCATGGGCCTTCATTTAATAGAGGCCAATTATCAACGTAAACAGGCGGGTTTCTTGAGTTTATCAACTTGGCATATAGGCACGACGGACCGACCTGCATTAAGCAAATATCATGCTTGGGAAAGGGTGTTTTGTTTGTTGTTTGTTGTTTTTTTATGTAGTGTTGGTACTTTGTGTAATCCCTCTGTTATTTCATTTGACCGCCGGTAGAAACGCGACGCAAAATCCCAACTCGAACAAGGCTCATCATCGCCACCATCAGTACTGCTCAATCACATGAAAGGAAGGATATTTTAGCGGCTAGTTGTGGAAAGGCAGAGTACGCAGATAGTATTGCAGTGAGTGCGGACAAGTCAACCAAAAAACTGTCGCCGTGGAATGTGAAAGTTAGGTGGCGCTTCGTATTAACCCCTTCGGCTAGTCACCAAGTCGCACCCTTCCATCGACGACCAAGGTGCAGGGCCATCCACCTTTTGGTGGTATCTCTCACGAGGGATAACGCAAAAATTGGCCATCTTTGACACCAGATGCAATCAGTAGTCAAACTCGGCGGGAGGAGTGATAGGGGTCCGAGTAGCATCAAAACCCTCGCCGTAGGAGAAGAATCGACGGATGGCAGCGGGAGATATCGACTCTGAACGCCAAGTACGGACCTGCTCAGGGGGGGCCTGTGGCGGGGGTAGCCAGGCTATCAATCGGCGGTCGGAGATTCGCTACATAGGATGCGTAGAAACTTCGGACCAGCTCTTCACTTAACATCCCCACGGACGTGTTGTCCAATCCAGTCGATGTCTGTGCAAGAGATTGCATGGATCTCAGGCTTCGGCGGGAGACTTCCTGTGTGAGGACCCGCCTTCTCCAATCGTCAGTGTAGAGTCATAACTCATTTGTCATCAGGAACTTTGCATCCGGACCGTAGAATGAAACTACCCGTCGCCACACCACAGTTGGCTGTCGGTGACTGGGGGTTGTGAGACGGAGATGAGTGATGATGAAGCGGGTGTTTGTGTTGTAGATCGAACTGTTCAGGCCTCATCAGACGAGGCAGACGCTTTGCAAGGGGTGGCGGGTGCGGGGAAGTAAGAGATCCGGAGGCTTTCCTCGACCACGAAACTCTAATGAGTCAGACGTCTTCTTCATGGTGGGATGACCCAGAAGGTGCTGACGGGTCCAGGGGGCGCTCCTCATCAGACTAGGGGAGTGGAACTACGCCAGACTCGACTTTTGGATTTTGTAGCTTCTGGCAGCCGTACACCACGGGAAGGGGTGGAAGGGACTAGGGTTTTTTTTAACGTATCGGGGTTCATACTTCATCATTATAAGCCATATGACCAAGCGGGCATTACGGGCGGACAGACTTCGATCCGCCCGCGTGCATAGACTCGAGTATTTTTAGGGTGCCATAGGAGATAGTACCTGTTCAAAGGATCAATATTAGTACTCGAGGATCAAACAAGCTTAGCAAAACCACAAAAAAAATGAAAATAAAATTGGACATGCTATAGTAACAGTGAAAAAATAACGGACCAGGTGTTGGTCGTTGTGAGTACAACGACCATCATGGGGTTGTCGTGTCTACTTAGACTATGTTTATATGGAGAACCCTGAAGGAGAGTCTCTGACAAGTATGACGGATAGGTGCAAGACGGACATCAACCCCCAACGGATACGGTCTGTCATAGGTGTCGTCAGGGACAGCTTAAAAAACATGTGGAGACCTAGGGGAGGGGTCTAGGACCATGGCAAATAGTCATGCAGGACGGCCAGTCCAAGGTACGACGATCCGTCGTAGAGTTGTTTGTTTGAGGATACTGAGAAAAATAGAGAGGGAACCCTTAGAAAAGGGTCTCTGACACCAAACGGTTGTGCAGGACGCGGCTCGTCGTAGGTTGACAGTCGTCGCATGTGTCGTTGAGGACACTTAGAAAAATATGAGAGACCCTTAGGAATAGGGTCTTGACAACTCCAGAACGGTTGTGCCAGACGGAACGTCATGGGATGACGATCCGTCTCATTGTCTGTCTGATGAGGACACTTGCATAGAAGGGGCAAGGGGGTGTTAGGGATTTGGAACAGACCCTACAGCGGTCCGTCGTGGGCACGACGTTCTGTCATAGGGGTCTAATCTGTAAATCAATGAAAGAACAGTGGTGCCCCATTATCCCCCCAGACCCAAATTGAATGGGACGAGTGTTTGAACCCCTAATTGTCTACCCAAATACCTTGTAAAAAACTAGCAATGCTAAAGCCACCTATTCTAGGGTTGTAAATACGGCTCAAAGATTTTAACCTAGGTTAGACAAAATTTGATAAAGAATGAAAAAAAATAAAAAAAAAACAAACCCCCAAAGAATCTAGGCTATACTACTTGATTAAAAAAATGCATATGAAGAGTAGAAATTAGAGACACATACTGACAAATTGAGAGAAAAAACAAGCGGGAAAAGGTACTTGGTGATAGAGGGAATATACCCACAGCAGCAACTCCGAGATGAGTAGCTGAGGACTTTTAGGAGCTTTGGAGGAATTTGGGGAAATATTGAAGATGGAGATGATTTTGAAGTTTGAAAGGGAGGGAAATAGAGGAAGAGTGACGGAATGGGTGAAATGAGGGGTTGTGGGTTTTAAATATTGAAAAAAAGTTTTAAACCCCCAGTCGGGGCGGGTCGGTATGCTCAGTTAATGACGCGACGATTCATCGCTGACACGGTCCGTTTCAGATGTGACGATCATCGTAGTCAGTCGCATTGTGCCCTGTTTGAAATAACAGAAAAGAGAAAGACGTACCTGGCCGACGGATGATGGACAAGCGTCACAGCTGAAAACCCGTCAGTGACTACTGCACAGTAATTTTCTGCAGAATTCCATGGTGATGTGCCTGCAAATTTAAAAAACCATTAGTAGAAAAAATGAACCATTAATAGAAAAAAAAACCATAAGTATTGGGTTGCCTCACAACAAGAGCCTTTATTTAAGTCGCGGAACGACTACGGCACTGATTATCAGACTCATAAAGATGGAATGCCTCGGGTCACTTCAGTCGCCGAATTTCAGCATGCCCGACCGAGATAGCTTTTTATGTGTTGTCATTCACCTTGAACCCGCACGCCTCTTAGTTTCCAACTCAACTGCTCAATGAGGGAAATAGTGGGTAACTAAGTAAGGACCAGTCCTATTTGGACTGAGCTTGCCCCGAAAACAACCACAACCAGAATTGATAAAAGCATTCAAATCCCCACATAATCTCTCGTTTTCAATTTTTTTTTGTATGGTACTTCGTTATCTTTCTTTGTTATAGGTGATTGAGCTTATAAGCTTTCAGGCGAAAATTCATCGGAGTTCATTCACCCCAATTAACCGGTGTTCGCAGCTCGCTCAAGCCATTTTCAGCTTCTTAAAGCCCAATGGGTTTATGCTCTAAACTCAAATCGGAAGATGACAGCTTCCATATACAAGTTGGTATGGAGACTACCTATGGGGAGTATTATACGCTGTTGGTCGGCAAAGGGCATATCAAGCTCCGTGACCAATCCGTTCTACAGCGTTCACTAGTTTAATAATACTCTGTTGATCTCCTGATTCGAACACTTCAACTTGCCCACTAGTTTGAAGGGTGTTAAGGTCCTGTGGCAAATAATGGCGCACCCCATATTTTCTACAATAACCCCTTGAAAATCTGTTGCAGAAGTGGGATCCCCATCACTAAATACCCTTGGGGTGCCAAAAAACGAGAGAAGGAGAATATATCGTTTTTACGAATGCAGTGACACTCTTCCCTTCATGTTTGCGAGGCGATGGCTTCGCCCCATTAGATACATAATCAACCGCTATAGAAGTAATTCATTGCCATGAGAACTCACAGAAGGGACCACAAAGTCAATGGTGTGGTAACATCAAATCAATCAATCACAAGAATAGGGTTAGAGGGAGCTCTTGCTTTTCTAAATGCCACCATCTCGTTGGCATCGATCACATTATTTAGCAAAACTCATGAGCATCTTCTGAAGAGTGGCCCATAGTAGAACCAAATTGTACTATCTTCTGAGCGGTTCGGTACCGCTGTGATGTCCACCAACGATTTGAGGAATGGCATGCTTCCAACACAACGAAATCTCACATTTCTGGACACAACGGCGAAATAAGCCCGTCGGCAAATCCTATATAAGTATGGTCATCCCAAAAGAAAATTCTTTCCACATCGTACATGAACTTTTTTTTTGATGAAAAGGGCAAGTCGATGGAAAAACTATATCACTAGCTAGTAGTTCGCTAAAATCTGCGAAAACCATGGAATCAAGTCTTGGAAAGCAGCCAATACATGCTCATCGGGGAAGTATCTGTCACTGTCAGTTCTTATCCCCAACTCTCTCATAGCTTCATCCTCTAGACGGTACAAATGATCAGAAACTTAATTTTCAGTTCCTTTCTATCCATCACTTCAAATTAAAATTCGTTGTAGCAATAATACCCCACGAATTCAACCTAGGTTTCGCATCCTTCTTTGTCATAAATATCTCAATGCGATTGGTCAGTATGCACTTTAACTCTTCGAATATTAAATAGGAGCGGAATTTCTCAAAAAGAAAAGACTTACTGCAAGGAGTTGTTGGTCAGTCACTGTGTTGTTATGCTGGCTTCCATTTAGGGCTTGCTAGCATAAGTAAACGGGGTGAAGGGAATTTTGTTCTTTCTTGTGTCCAATTACTACACCAAGGCAAACCCCATCGAATCTAACATCAACTCAAATGGACTGTTCCAATCCGGGAAATCAATCGATAGGTGGAGACACAAATTTCTGTTAGCTCACCGAATGCTTTTAAGACAGGATTCATGAAAACAAAAGTCCAATATTTCTCAGTAGCAATTTGCCACATGGACTGTGAAACTCTTTGAACAGGTTGATGAATCTCCGGTAAAAACAAACCTGCATACCCAAGAAATATCTCACACCCTTTCACAGAGATAGGGGCGTAAGTCTCTCTATTACCTCGACTTTAGGCTCGATCACCCTCTATGCCTTTGTTTGAAATGCGATGACCCAAAATAATATTCTTTCACCATGAAATTACATTTTTTCCAATTCAGTACTAAATTGCAGTTCTTAATCTCGTAAGTTACCTACGATATAAATTGTTCAAAACAAGTCGAATAAATATTAAATCACCAACCACAGAAAAATCATTCCATAAAACTTTATATTAGTATATTCACCTGTCGGGAAAAATATCGACACATAATACCATCTGAAATGTGGCGGG
>JAKWJA010000633.1:0-37678 GCA_027704765.1 Solanum habrochaites
AAAAGGACAAGTTCGATGTCTATGCAAAGACTTGCTGCGCGTTATGCAGCTCTCTCTAAAGAAGATTGAAGATTAAATTATTCCAGTAATGGGAATTGAGGGCCGAGATAGTTTGAATCCATCCATGGTTTAAGCGTTCAACTTAGCTATTCCAATTGACAGTACCAAGCAATGTTAAAAAGGAATTAGTAATTGGAGTTGAAAGAAAAGATTTAGGCTTGAGTGGGAACATTGGAAGATATTGCAACCATTATTGACTTGTGCTATGTTTACACTATGCTCATTTAGTGACCTAGGTTATGGTTTTATCCTTCTATAATAGAGAATTATATGCTCAGTTGTTAGAAACACACCACTTAGAGGAGAAAACCCATTTTGAGAGAAATAGAGAGATATTCCATAGACTATACACGAAATAGTCTCGTGTGAAGGAAAACTAGAGTATGTGCAGCGATATTTATAAGACGGAAAACCAAAGAGTGTTGTCCTTTTGACGGTGTAGTAAGTCACTTGAGTATTGTATTCGTGACTACACAGGTAAAATTCCTACTAATAGATTAATATTCAATTGCTCCTCTTTTAGTACCATGGTTTTTTTCCTTACTCAGACAGGGTTTTTCAGTAAATTATTGGGTACCTGTCGCTTATTTTTTCATTTTAATTCTCATTACTTTACAATATATATTTTTAGTGCTTGTCCGCGTTTGACCAACAGAAAGTTCCTATATATAGAAAGTACAACTAACATGTGTATGAATGCCTTAACGAATTAATACAGAAAAATTAACAAGACTTTAAAACACTCTGACTTAACTGGCACCTAACTCCTACCAATTGACGATCTCTTCAAGTGATATATCGATCAAAGATAAGTCCTTTCAATCAAAAGGTGGGGATTGCGCTGATGCCCTAGTTTCTCTCCTAGATTCACACTGCCGGATGGAAACCGACCTTTTCATTTTATTAATTCATAGTTAGGGCTGCAATCCGCCGGATCCGGCTATATCTTCTGTCAGGCACATAGAGTTGCCAGATAGCCCTAGAAAAACATGGAACCCAGTAAGCAGTGTCTAACCTCAAGATCATCTTACTGCATCGCAGTCCCTCTAGGATAATTGTGCGCTGCGTAAACAAGAGATTAGTAGTCAGCTACTAAATTAGTTATCTATATTAACTAGTAATAAGATAGTATCTTTTGAAATCTTTCTGTACTTTCTGGATCCTGACAATCAGCCAGGTCTCGAACCCGCTAATGGTAAGGGCGGTTATATTTTATATATATAAATATTTATCTATGTGGTAACAAAAAAAAGATTAGTCATATACTAGTTTTTATCTCAAAATTTCAATGTAGTTACTTGCAGAGGATGATTTAATTTAAGCTTTTGATCAGAGTGAGTTACGAGTTGTTCGGTGTGTGATAATCAGAATTGCTTATTTTTCCTTTATTTGATATTATACCTTACCATAGCAATTACTTTTGCATATAAGGATAAGATAAATTTTGTAAAAAGAAAATGATCAAAATCACTGTGAAACATTCTGAGTGCTTATTGAACCATACGATGTTGCCTCCCAGTTTTAATCTAAATTATCACCACATATTTAAGACGTTCGAGGACATAATTTACTCTTTTATTTTGATTAGTCTATAGTGTCTCATGACTAATCAACTACGGAATATGTATGAATATAATCATCTAATAGCAGTTATTTCAATTATTTCTTGTAGTCACGCCAGCAGCTAATACCCTGGGCGGTGTGATGCCACCAACACCCAATCTTTGATCATTGAGCGAACCCTTGGCTTGACTTAATTACTCAGCACCGGAACACCCTTATTAATTAATTAACTACTAAGAAGTAGCTGTAATTTAAAATAGTATTAACCACTATTGACAACTTCAAGTCTTAGCAATGCATGAAAATAGAACCAAATCTACACAATCCTATCTATTGAGCCTCTAAAGTACTAAGATGAAAATGTTGCCTAGACAAACCTCACACCATTTGCATATTAAAAATGTCTGAACAATAAAAAGGAAGTCCTCCAATGCTAACGCAAGCTCCACATAGACTCTGAGTGCCCCCCACTAGGATCAACACATGTCCACTTTCTAATATAATGCTATTACCTGGCGTCTAACATCATGATGATGCAGAGCCAACTGACATCCCGTACATAGGAATGAACGAGTATGCCCGAGTTGCTAAAGCTAAAACAACTTAAGACTGGAATAGGAGTAGAAGACACACTTACCTTGCTCTGAATCACATACTCAATGAGATTACTACTCATTTCAATATTATGCAATTTAAACGTAAGGTCGCCAATATTAAAGAAATAAAACTCTCAACATGTGAATCTCTAAAAGTATGCAAGATACAATTAACTCTGACATGTATATAAAAAATACAGAAAACAAATGTAATATAAGAATACAAAAATTCTGTATGAGCTTCTCTGAACCGCATAACCATCAATTAAGCTATAGTCGCTGATACAAAGTTACGCTAGCCCATGATTGCCCGTATCCTAACTGACGGAGAGTAAAGGACATGGAACTGCCTAATGCGGCGCACTTTAGTTAAATTGCAAAAAATGTCTATTCTAAAAAGTGTAACCCTTTCTACCCTTGATGGATACAGATAGGTTCCATGGAGACTAGAGTAGCCCGACAAGGCTTTTATCTCAAAAAGTATAAACCCGTATATAACCATATGATGTCTTCCAGAGAGTTTCCATGCGAGATTGAGTCAGTTCTGCAACTCGCATCCTACATCGGTGCTCATACTACTCGAAAAATATATTACGTTCTTAAGTTTGAGATTATGATGAACCAAAACATCGCTTAATAGCTATTTGGAAATCATAAGTTTCTGCATGCTTCATTTCATAGCTATTACTTCCGTCTGAAAACTAGTCGAAGGCTCTTTACTTAGTTTAAAAGTAAACATTTGTAACTCTTTAAGAGGATTACGCTTAGTCCCTGTATAAAACTTTAAAAATGGAACTACACCCTTTACTCTTGCCTTAAATTGTAACACGCGACTAAACCAAAGTTAAAAAGGTTTGTTAATCCTACGTGGAACCTTTAAGAAATCACTTGACTCATTCTTAACTTTAACTTGACTGCTTAACACTTCTTTTTTGATTTATCTTAAAATTTCCTTTCCAATGAGATTATGGATTCAAGGATCATGATCCCATGTTTATGGATGACTTTATGATGTTTAGATGTACTTTAGAGTGTTCGAATCAACTAGGAATTATAGGTACATCAATTAGGAACTCATGTGAAAATATAGGGGGAAATGTGATCTACAGGTGACCCTGGTTCTCTAAGAGGCACGTGGCACTAGAGCCTGAAGGAAAAAGACTGTCCTGAGAGGCTCTAGCTAGCGTGGAGCGCCAGGCCCTATCAGACTGAGGCTGCCTTGAGGGGCTCTGGCAGGCGCGGCACCCGAGGGTCTGTCAGACGGATTTCTGACTTTTTTTTCTTTGATTTTCAATTCTAAACTCCCATGGATATAACCCCAAACACTTATGATCACTAAAATACTCAATACCAAATAGGTTAGATTTGTAAAACAGCCCGGAAACATGGATCAAACAACCAAAGATATCTAAAAACTTAACCAACAAGAATTCAATGGTTTTATTACGAAGAACTTCAATGTTCATCATTCAATCTACTCTACTGATTTAATTAAACCCTATTGTTTTGTGGGTAGAAAACCAACCACCAAAAGGAAAGATTGTAAATGCCTTAAAGATCACCCCCGATGAACTCACTCAACGTCTTGGCGAAATCTTTGGTCTTTCTCCCTCTCGTTCTTCTTTCTCTTTTCCCAAGCCTAAGTGTAATCAATCTCTAAAAAAATGATTAATGCTCATTTTACCCCTTAAAAACTCGTCATGAAATTAGAAAATAGTAGGTGAAAAAGACCTACGCTTACTAAAATCCGGATTGGACTTTCCTCAGTCCAACAGCCCAACTTCGAAAAGGAATATCTACGTCATAGAATATGAAAAATTCCCAAACATGGCGGGTTGAAAAGATATCTTCAAGGTCTTCCCAACCATATATATAAATTCCCCTAACTCATCCAGAGCTAGAAGTTATGACCATTTAAAAATGACCAAAAACTTACTTTTACACTTAAGAAACTTTTCAGATTTCTCTTATTCTTTCCAAAAATGATTATTCTTAGTTCTTTGTTAAATCCTATCTGTTTCGGATTACAATATGTTACAATATCTCCCATTTGGGAACATTCATCCTCGAATGAGAACTTTTTCACTGAGCGAAGGGTAGTAACACTACATCATTTCAGCACTCAACCAACAAAAGCAAGTAGTATATGCTTACATATAGTCTTATAAAGTGCTAAGAAGATAATTTAGTACCTTGATTTGCATTCTCTTCAGATTCAAAGAGACGTGGATATCTGTTAATCATATCCTCTTCAACTTTCCAACTTGCTTTTTTTAACAAATTGGTTCCTCCAAGGGGGACCTTCACTTATGCATTTCCTAGTTTCTCAACTTTCAAACTTTGTGAGCCAAATTTGCCTGGAATCTCTCATAGGATAATCTATCCGTATGCAACATTCTAGTCTTTCTACCCGTGTACTATCAAGAAAGATCACCAAACATTTCTTTACCATGGACACATGGAAGTACCAGATGAACCGCCTTCTAACTCTTCGGACAACTCATATGCTACTTTCCAACTCTTTTGGTTTGAACAAGCAGAAGGACTTCCCCCCTTCATATTCAAACAACCAATGGCTATTAAATAAAAAAAATTTACTCATTTATATCAAGAAAAAAATGATGTGTTATTGGCCAACAAAGTGTTAAAGGCATATATAGTGATGTATGTCCTAACCAATACAAACCATTGACCTGATGGTCGGGACCCATGTGGGACTTCACGGTCCATGTTATCTTTCAGACATTTTCCTCGATCTATTTCATTCGTGAACCATTTCTCCATGGCATCCCGGAACCCATCCTTGACATAAACAATGTCGTGGATGGAACCACTTCCTTCGGCATACACATTCAGCCCAAATCTCATATAGTTATTTTACATCCAAGGCAAAATAAGCTTGTTACCCAAATAATGAGAAGCTGATCCCCCCGCCCCCCCCCCCCCCAACCAGATCCGCAACGGAGAAATGAGATTCCTATTCCCAAATCATGCACATCCCAATACTGATGAACAGAACCATTCCAAAATCACTACGAACACAGATTATACATTACTATATCGACAATTCCTTTTTCATCCTCTGTTATCATAACAAGAATATATCAACAATTTTCATATGAACACAGAATTACAAAAACCTACAGATTTGCCATATTCCGAGCACACACACAAGGACAACGTTATATCATGAAAACCAGTTAAAGAGTTCCCACTTGCTTTAAAAGAAAGACGGAAACAACTAAGTACTTGTGGCTTCCTTTACGATGAGTTTCATATCCACAAAATATGATCAAATAAGAAGAAATCATAAAACAAAACCACAAAAATGATTTTTGTAACCAGTCCACAAAAGTAATCCGGGGACTGGGGTTTTAAATCATGAAATTTTAATATGAAATCATGATACCAAATATTTTTGAAATCATTAGTGAAAACAACATTAAAGAATAAGTTGAAACCAAACTCAAATCACCATTTTCCTTAAAACTCAAGTTTTTAGAAAAACTATCCAAATTTGAGTTCAAAATTAGCAATGAGGTGAGAAAATCTTGAAATATATAATCGGTAATAATGATGGGGAGCTAAAAATTGTTACCTAATCGGCGAATCTCAAAAACATAACTTTAAAATTTCCTTTACCCAGCTCCCAATTTCAAAAAATTGTGAAATGGGGATGAATTCCAACTTTTAAATAATAAATTCATTCAGGTATATTTAGTCTTCACGATTTTGACCCCAAACCTCATGATCGTGATGAGTGGTGTTGTTAAATTCATTTTTATTAACCTACGTGATTGCGACATAGGGCAACACAATTGTGATGTTGTGCTACGCGATCACGATCGCGATGCCCGGATGTGATAGTGAAGAAACACAAAATACACCTACATGATCACACCGAAGGATCATGCAATCGTGAACAAGATCCATCAGGCACCAGACACATAAAATTATCAATCACCAAGCCCTAAAAAAATTCACTAAACGAACCCTAGGGATTCGTTTGGAATCCCGAGAACATAAACCAGGTATGCTACCCAACTAACATGATGTTTCGTACTTAATGGAACCATTAAAACATTGATTTGATGTCTCATTGACCCAAAACCCCGTTGTTTTAAAGTCAACAATTGACTTCCACGCAGAAGTATCAAACTGACTCCGGAAACTCTAAAATACAACAAGGACCTCAACCAGTCCAATAATCATCCGGTGAATTCGATGGTTTCGTCAATAAATTCAACCATTACGAACACTATTTAAACCCCCACCCCATTTTAAATGAATCAAAACATAGACCTAAATACACTGAACCTTCAACGAAGGCCAATCCAACATAGAATTTGAACTGAAACCAGAATAAACCTAGATCAAATGTGCATTGCAGAACTTAGGAATCATGGAATTCCCTTATGAGAATCATAGCTTAATTATTGACCAAAAAGCACTTTAACAAATGTAAGTGTTCCAAAGATACTAAAACTCTAACTAAAAAATATACCAACTTTTCTCATCCAATTTCTCAAATTCACATGGTAAACTATCGGAAAAATGATTTGAGGCAACAATTGGAAATGGTAAAGGGCATTACTTAAAAATTTCCCCCCCCCAAAATATTACCTGCAAGGTAATTACCGTAAATCATCTTAGATCAAATAACACATGGCTATTGTAGAGAACTTTATCATGGATTTTCTTTTTCATGATTCTGTTTGATGTGCCCTAATTCAAGACATAAAACTGTCTCCCAACATGATTTGATTTTTTCAGAAAGAAACGGAAAATTGTCCTCTTGTATTCCAGTATTTTGTGTCTGTCTAAAGTCTTCCTAATCCCAGTCTTAGTGGAATGGTAATTTTTTTTTTAATTATGAAGATTTAACTTTACACCTCTCTTATTATGTTCAAGTTGAATATTTCATGATAGGTGCCAAGTTAACATTTGTATTTCAGCATTTTTTTTAACAAAGCAATTTATGTTAAAAAGGGGGTTGTTTTTATAAATGTTAGTTTATAAATTAGAGTGCTGTTTAGAAAATAAATTCTTCTCTGTTTTGTTTGTCCTAGTATTTAGGAAGATTTAAACGTAGGTTGTTACCAGGTTTAGGAGAAAATTTGTTGGTAGACTATATGTCTAGCTTAACATGTATTAGAATGACTGCCCATAGCATTTTTGTCAGTCAATCAAACAAAATATTTTCTTATCAATCAGTCCTTCTTCTCTAATGTCGTTTACTCACATAATAATATATCTCTGGAATTTGTTCTTGCCGACTCAGTGTATCAGAGCCAAGATTAGTTTCAAACAGAAAAACAGAGAGCGATATTGTGAGTTTATGGCTTCAGTGAGAGCAAACTTATGCAAGCATCCATTCCTCGTTTTGATGGTCATTTATGACCATTGGAGTATGTTGAGGGAAATTTTTTTACGGTTAAAAAGTTATGGAAAATGGTCGAGGATTGGATCGGCGTCCAAAGGAAGTCGAGGAGGCTTTGACGGAAATGCCTCAAAAGATGGAGTTTGAAGCAAGAGAAGTTAAGATTTGAAGGACAAAACAGTTACCTCTCAGGATAATGAGTGTCCTATCTTGGAAAATATTCTTTGTAAAGAAACTTCCAAGGATATATGGAACTCCATGAGAAAGAAATATCAAGGAAACTATAGAGTGAAAAACGCATCTTCAAGCCTGATACAGGTTTTGAGATTTGAAGATGAAGGAAGGCGAGCTTGCTAATGAGTTATTGCGCTAGAACGAGGAGACTAGCAACAAAATGGGATTCAAGGAAAGAAGATGAACGATTGTTACAATTATTGGAAAAAGATATTCATCTTTAATGCCAAAGTACGATTATGTTATTTTCTCCATTGCGAGTCAAAAGTATAGTGAGTTAATCGCCTTGATGAATTGCACAAGCTCCTTATTGGTGCATGAACAGGAAGATGAACCGAAATTAACTTTTAAGGAGCAGGCTTGAGGCCTCTCTTTTATTTCTCAATTCTAGAGGAAGGGGTTAGAGGTTAGAGCACAACGGAAAGAGGAAGAGACGACGTGGAAATATAGACGGAATGGGGTTAACAAAAGAAGGCTGTGGAAAATTTTAGAGCTAATGATACGGTAAAGGCCAACAGAGGAAGGAATTTTGCTAAAATCAAGTAGTCGATTTATCGTCGTCATAAATTTGGTCCATTATCATTATGAATGCTTATACTAGGCGGCTGATGGAGAAAAACATAAGAAATCAAATTTCATGAAGAACAAGAGGGAGAAGAAACTTGTTCTGGAAGTTATGTTGAAAGAGCCTGACAAAAAGATCTTTGGTATGGGGATACCGGTTTGTTAGTAAACACACGATGGAAGTAAGTCTTCTTGTACTATGTAATGAAAGATTCCGATCAACGTTGTTGTGCGTGATGTATCTATGCTGCATGTGATGGGAAAGGGTAACATAAATTTGAAACAAATGAGTGTGTGGAGATCATATCTAATGTGTTCTATGTACCAGCTTCAAATAGCATTTGTTGAGTGTCGGTCAACTTTACAAAAAAAATATGTCATCACCTGAAGGTAATGATGCATGTGAAATTTCTATGCTTCTTCCAAAGGGAATTATTGCTATGTGAGAATGAGTCAAATAGGTTGTTTACATTCAAAGATTTGAAAATGATCCATTTTGTTCTATGGCAGACAGTAGAAGAAGTGAAAAACCAATAATGGTTGTGTCATTTTCGATCTGGTCACTTGAAACTTTGGTGGCTTGAAGATCTTTCAAAGGGCAAGAGCATTGGTGAGGGGGTTCCTGAAAATTGTTGTTCCCTCCCTGTGTGTGAAGAATGTTTGTTGGAAAACAAAATCGTTATCAAGTTTGAGAAAAGTAAGTCAGGAGAGACAAGCAGGTATTGGGGTTGGTACACTCAAATATTTGCGGGCCAATAACACCAATCTCGAATAAAGGTAAAAAGTAGTTTATTACTTGTATTGAGGATTATCCAGGAAGACTGGGTTGTTGTCTATTCTGCAAGAAAAATGGATGACTTTAATGTATTTAAAAGCTTCAAAGCTCGGTGGAGAATGGACTGGACGGACTGCTAAGAACCTTTGGACAGATCGCGGAGGCGAATTGCTCTAAGTATTTGTTGATTTTTGTGAGACTAGTTGGCATTCGGAAAGAGGCTCACAACAGATATACACCGACAACAAAATGGTGTGGAAGAGAGGAAGAGAGAAACCATTCTCAATAGGGTTCGTAGTTTTGCCGGATAGTAGGGGAAGAGCTTCAAGGAATTTTG
Organism: Solanum habrochaites; assembly: GCA_027704765.1. Classification (NCBI taxonomy): domain Eukaryota; kingdom Viridiplantae; phylum Streptophyta; class Magnoliopsida; order Solanales; family Solanaceae; genus Solanum; species Solanum habrochaites. The sequence continues at coordinate 9,510 of JAKWJA010000633.1, forward strand.
CCAGAAGTAGTGAATCAGAGAATTCACATCTTGAATAGATGTCCCACGTTTGCACTTCGAGAGGTTACACCTTGAGAACAGCTGGAGCGGAAGGAAACCGGCAGTAGACCACTTTAATATTTTTGGGTCCATTGCTTATGGCACATGTCCCAGTGCAAAAAGAAAGAAGTTGACGTAGGGGGTGAGAGATGTGTTTTTCTTGGTGTTAGCGACACATCCAAGGACTACACTCTGTTCAATCTTTGCACCCAAAGAACGTTGTGAATTGCAGAGAGTCGGTTTTTATGAAGAAAAACACTTGGAAATGGAGTATGAAAAAGTCTAGTCCATTGTATTGATACTGGAGCCAAAGAAGTAGTGAGATGGCCTGACGTATAGGAGTATTCGCTTTCTACAGATGCTGGAAATTCTATCAGCTGTTGCTGAAATTTCACCCCTGCTGAAACTGTACAGAACTTTAGAAGCAAATGATGCCAGTCTGAACAACCTCTTTGTCGTGCTCGCAGACGGCCCCGGGATGCCGGAAGTATAACGGTGCAACAGGAATTGAGCTAATGAAGATGTTTTCCCATTTTGCAGTGTTGCAGATTGGGATCAACTAAAACTTTTGAGGAATTGCTATCAAAGAAGAAATGGAGGAAGAGGGAAGTAGATGATGCGAGGTGATGCTATTGAAAGAAATGGAACGGGGAGTATTTGACTTTTCTAAGGGGCAGGAGGAAACAGTGGGTTTGTAAAGGTTTTATAGACAAAACGGAAGAACATGGTGAAAATGACAAGTGTATAGGCGAGCGAGAGATTGGGTGGCTAAGGGATACAAGCAGGAGCATGGCTGTGACTACACTGAAGGTGTTTGCTCAGTCGCAAGGAACACACAATTAGAATGGGAATTTCCTTGGCGGCACAAAAAAGTCGTGGCACTCTTTCAATGGAGGCAAATAGCTTTCCGAATGGATACTTAGAGGAAGAGAGGTATTTATTGAAACAACCACTGGTTATATTAAAATTGGAGCAGAGCATAAGGTTATTATACAAGTGTGAAAAAGGATCTCTATGGAATAACAAGCTCCACGAGCTTGGTTAGTCACATTGAGGCTATTTCTAAAGTGGTTTCCTTGAAATGTCTATATGAGCACTCTCTTTTTGTTTGAAAATGTGGAGAATTTGGAAAAATGCTCCGTTGGGTGTTTAATGTTGATATCTTTCTTTACCAGGAATGATTAAGGCCCAGTTTGTCTTATTTTAAGAAACTATGATGGTGAATTCGAGATGTCGATCTTGGTTACGATGCATTATTTTCTTGGTTGGAAGTTAGAGTAGGGCAATATGATGATGGATTTGTTCCAAAAGAAAATATGTGCGGGAAATTTTAAACCGATTTCAAAGCTTGGAAGAGGAGCTAAGGTCAGATCACACACACGATGCAGGCAAATGGTAGGTAGTTTGATTAATTCTTACTACCACCAAGGCCTGACATCATGTATATGGTGTAAGTCTTATAAGAAGGTAATATGGAGAGCCAACGACAATTCACCTGCTAGTGCCAAGAGAATGCTTCGACCTACTTTAAAGGAACTAAGGATTTCGGTTTGTTCTACAGAAGGGGGAAAAATCTGATTTGTGATGGTTTTGCTGACAGTGATTATGCGTGATCAGGAAAACATAAAAGTGCACTTCAGGCTCGGTGTTTCATGCTTAGGCACAAGGATGTTAATGGTCTTCAGGAGTAAAAAATTGTCAGTGTATCGACTACTTAAAGCGGAAGGTTGCTGTACAACCGTGCTTGTCAAGCTATTGGTGGAGGAAAATTCTGAAGAACTACAATTCAAACATAACGAGCAACTATAATTTCTGCGACAAAAATCTGAAATAAGCTATCAAAAAATCTTGTTTACTGGAAGATGCAAGACATCGATGTGAAAGATATTTCCTGCGAGAGATCTCAAAAGAAGGAAGGAACAGTAAAGCTTGCAGTACTGCTGAAGTGAAGATTAGTTGGAGGACATTACCTAAACCTATCAAGTCTCTTCCTTTCCAAACGTTGAGGAGTTGATGGGCATCAGCCCCAATGGAAGAGTTCAAAGAAGCTGAAGTAAACGAAGCTTGCGAGCTTAGTTTAAGGGAGGGTGTTCAAGTTTTAATAATTCAGTTTAGTAATTAGAGTTCTTTTATATAAATAAAATTCTTATCTGTTTTTAGTCCTAGTCTAGAAAGTGTTAACGTGGGTTTATACCTATGTTTTCGCGAGAAAATTGTTGGTACTTACGATATTTTAGCTGAACGTGCTTATTACAATGACTGCATCGCGAATTTTTTTTCAGTCAATTAAAGAAGTTCTTTTGTATTAGTCCCTCTTCTTCTCTATTTGTGTTTTACACATAGACAATATATATCTGGAATTGTTTTTTCCTATCAATTTAACTAGGTAAGGTCGTTGTTAGTATTGACTGCAGTTTTGATTACTAAAAAAATGACCTAAAAGATAAAAGTACAGAAGGGGGGTAACCCACCTTTTACTAATCCTAATGAGGTAACGAATCTATTTTTTTACTAATTAACCAAGTATGAATAAATTAAGGGAGAGAGAGAGAACTAGATATTCTTTGATAGTATAGAGAATATACTAAAACTAATGTGGTGATACTACCAAATAAGGAGGATGCTTAGTAATTCAAAAATAAATTATTGCTATCAATAAAACAACTTTGTCCAATAATAATCTCCGATCGATCATTTACAAAAGCCAAGGTCGAGGTCGAGGGCCGAGAACAGCGGACCGCCGACGCCAACGCGAGGTGGGTCTTTTTCCAACACTTAAATATTAGTAGGAGTGTTTCTATGATTTAAACCTCCGATGTTTTTCCATCACCGATGGGGACAAATGATTTTCATTAAAGGAATACGAGGCACTTTAATGTTTCCAAATATTAAGTTCTCACTTTTCCGAATCCCTCTCCTCTATTATTTCCCCATCAATTCTTTACTACATACCCAACAGTAATAGTCAAGTTCTTTTCAGCAGTTATCAACTGTTCATGGTATTATTAAGATGTTTTTCCCCGCATTTGTGAAGTTACAACTAGGTTGATTGAGGAACAATAACTTACTCTTTGCAGATGAAGAACCTGACTTTTCTCATAAATTGTCCATATAGAAGCACTTGTTTCATGTTGTTTTTTCCTATAAACAATCAAATCATTTGTAAATTTAGCTTGAGATCTGGGTGGAATTCCTTTGACAAAAGTCTTGTCATTCCTTTTGGAGATTAACTGCTACGTGGATGTTTTCTCAACAAGAGACTCCAAATATGGGTTTGCTTTATTCAGCATTGCTTATTTTAGTAGTTTCTAGATGAAAAACTTGAAGAATTGGAGTGGTTCATTAGGGAATCAAAGGTGTTAAAGCACACAACCTTTCTTGATACATTATCTTCACAATTTACTGTCATCTCCTTGCTTTTTGGGTTAGTGCAATGTAGTTGCGTAGTTTGGTGCTATCTGGAATTTTTTTGCTTGGTACTGAGTCCAGCCTCCCTTACAATTGTCATTCAAAGTGAACTCATGATCACTTGTGTTCTGATCCAAATTTTCTCCACACTGCTATACACCTTATTAGGCTGGCCTGGATCTTCAATTGTAGCCAAACTAGGATTTTCCGAGTGAAACGCCCAGCACTTAGGTAGGTTTAGATTCAAAGCTAGATGCATACTCGAAATTAAATCAAAGGAGCCACCGAATCACTAGTAACACCATCCTTCGTACCCAAAAACCAAAGTCTGCAAGACTGTAGCTAAGGTGCAATTTAGTGTAAATGTAGTATTAAGAGATGCAACTCAAGTTTTATCATCAGTACTTTGTGTTGGAAAAACGCGGAAAAACACAAAAAATGTGTATGGTCAAAGTAATGAAATAAAATGAGGAAAATAATGACACCAAAAAATTTACGTGGAAACCCTTCTAAATGAGAGAAAAACCATGGGCCAAGAGGAGCAACTGATATACATATAGTAAGGAATTTTACACTGTGTAGTCATCAATACAATACTCAAAGTGACTACTATATACTCAAAAGGAACAACACTCTTTTGGTTTCCACCTTACTAAAATATCACTCGCACTTTATTTTTCTTCACATACTATTTTTGTTGTCTCACAGCTATGGAATACCTCACTTTTGCTCTTTAATTGATTTCCTCAACTTGTGTATTTCTATAAATGGCAAGAATTCCTCTATTTATAGAAGGATAAAATCATGCCTATGTAACTAATGAAATCGGTAAATATAACAAAGTCAAAAAAGGGTTGCAAATCTTACCAATTTTTCAACCACCAAATCTATTATTTTTAACTCAATTATTATTCCTTTTTAACAATTACTTGTAGCAATTAAACAGCTAAAGTTGACAAAAAAATATGAGATGGACTCCACACTTTGATCTATGTTTGTCAATACCCTCTTCTCATTTAAAATTTGTCGTAAATCACCTCAAATTTCTACCCATTGAATTGTTCCTCTCCAACCATTCCACATCTTTATGATTGTTATCTTAATTTGTTTTTAAAATCAATTGAAAACTAGTTCCATCATGACATTGATGCTTAAAATGGTTATAATATGAAGGTAAAATATGATAAACAAATTCCTAAAAAACCTCTTGATCATACCTTCTTTTCCATAAGATCGAGTATTACCTTCATCTTATCAGTGCTAGTGCTAGGACTTGTGTTGTCTAGTGTTGAGTTGCCAGTAACTATTGGCCTTCCAACTGCAGATGCCCTCGAAAACAAGGATCTCTTCGCAAATAAATCTAGTAATAATCGAGACAACAAAATCCACACCGCAACAATTAAAATTTCTTCCCTTGAATTGAAATCTAGTTTCCAAGGAAATACCTTGTAAAGAAGTTGCTCTCGATGGTAAGGCAATAAGATGGAAAGGCAAAATATTTACTGATTTTGATAGACCACCCACATAAGCTTCATACTGATCAATATTTAGCATAATATGTCTATGAGCAAGCAAACAACCAAAAAAGTTTCCTTTGATGCCCATGTTTTTAGGCAAATCTGTTCGCAAATCTTTCACTTCTAACGTATTGAAGGAGAACTTAAATAATAACAGCTGATGTCACCTTCTTCTGTGCAAAACTTGTCCATTCCCCCTTTAATGAAATTCAATTGTAGGATCCATGTAGATATTGAATTCCGTTCAACTAATTTTTTGTCGAATATGGGCAATCTTTAGTTGGTTGTTCATTGAGTAGGATCAGTTTGTTTATTAGGATTATTGTTAGGCTCTCCCACACACATGGCTGCTACTAAGTCTCCATAGAGATCTCCTAAGGGTTAGGCTTCCTTTCGCACATATGATATTCTTCAAAGACTCTCTCATCATTTCATTTAACTATATGGAGATCGCCTAAGGATTAGGTTTCATAATTTAAAAAGAATGTAAAGAGTAGAATAGTCAATTTGGTTTTCTTCGTTCAGTTTAAAATATTGGGTGCCTATCATAGCTCGACCAAAAGTCAGGGACGGAATGACATTCATTAAAAATACTCTCTCATAATGTTTGATTTAACTCTAGGTTAGGACTTGAAAATGGTATTTTTGTTAAACATCTAAAATCAAGACAACTGAGGGATTAGGATCTAAGGATATGTCCAGTTGTCACGTCTTTCAAATTAATTTTGACAACTAGGGTTAAATCACTTCACTAGAGAATATTATGATTAATTTGTATATATGTCACTAAACAAAAACAACTGTCGTTGAAATATGAAACAATGAAATTATAAAAGAAAATTCTATTTGGAAGAAGGCTTATATGCTTTTCTAAATCTGCCATACTTTTTGTTGATTGTCTTGCGTTCTAATCTTTTAATGCTCTCTCCATTTTAAATCATTGATGATATTGACGTATGATCTTTACATGTTATAACAGTGAACTTTGTAAGCAATATTGATGTTCAAATCATTCATGAACTAAAGTATAAAATATATGAGTCATATGGGGTGTGGGGAGAGTAGAATATACACGAACCTTATCATTACCTCCAAGAGGTAGAGAGATTGTTTCTTAAATACCCTCGACTGAAGTGCAACAAATGAGGTACAAAGAAGATTGTGACTGTGCTGAAACCATAGAAAGCAACAATGAAAACATAGTAAGTAACAACAAAATAGTGCAATAATAGAAACATCAAAACAAGTGCTATAGCAAACTAGTATAACGTCAATTAAAAATACCAACCTTCTAAGAAATACATTACTCCACTACAAACTAATCATTTACAATAATATGTGTGCCCTCTAGATTCCACACCTTTTGTATGTGCTACTTAGTGCTGACAAATTAAGCTCACTTTTCATTGATCCGTCCAAATAGCCCATCAAATATTAGTTGAAAGAGTGATTTTAAATATCGATAATATTTGGACTTATACACATATTTTACCCATTAAAATATGGTTATATTATGTGGTAATTGAATCGTAATAGGGCATTGTATGTTTTTTTCTCTCTTCTCATTTCTCCACATTTTTCGAAAAACCTATGTGGCTAAGTTTTAGAAAGCGCTCTTCACAATTTCATATATGGGTCCCTATTACTATTTTTCAACTCTCGACTTCGACCCCCACGGGCTCCCTCCACAAAAAATAAATTTACATTTTATTTTTAAAAAATATTTTGAACTTCAACATTTCATGTTTTTCACCACCCCTCCCTCTACCCCCCCCACCCACCCCCCCCCAATACCCATCCCCCTCACTCCCCCCCCCCAAAAAAAAATGCTGTTTTTAAAAATTTTTCAAACTTCAAATTTCATTTTTTCAATCCCTACTATATCCGTCCCCCATCATCCCCCACCCCCACCCACCTCCAACCACGCCTACCGCAAAAATTAAGTTTGTTTTAAAAATTATTTTCAACTTCAATATTTATTTTTAACCCTAGCCTGGACCACCCCAGCCACTCTCGCCCCCCCCTACCACCCCCTACCCCCAACCAACCCCCATCCATCAAAATATTAAGTTTATTTTTAAAAAATATTTTCAACTTCAAATATTTATTTTTTCACCCTACCCTGGATCCCCCCCCCCTCAGCCGCCGCTAGCCCCTATCAGCCCCCCCCCCCCCCCTGAATTCTTTTTAAATTTTTTTTTCTTTAATAATAAAATAAAACTAAATGAAGCATTTTCAACCGAGTTCATCTAAAAAAAAGACTAAAATGTTTTCTTCATATTGATTTTTAAGTGAAGTACTATTTATTAAGGAAATATGGTAAAATATGGGTAAACTAGTATTTTACCCAACTTATTTATTACCCAAACAATTTTTACCATATCAAATATGGGCGGGTTGAATGATTATCCATTCTATATTTACTCATTTTCAATCCGCCCACATTAAACCCAACCATCCCATTTGCCACCACTAACCTCTGGAACTCCCTTTAAGGTGAAATTCCGAACTTCATGAGAATATTGTAAAATCCAATTGATTCGGCAACAGCAGCAGTAGCACAACTCTATACTCAACTTCAGTAGAGGACCGAGATACTGAGTTTTGTTTCTTGGAGGCCCAGGAAATTGTTGTGTTGCCCAGGGAAGTGATATAGCGCGTGGTACAAGTTCAATCATCTGGGTCACTAGCCCAATCTGAATCTGAATAAACAACCAAACCAGAACATGGAGCTTTGGCAGTCTGTATGCCATATTGGCAGGTGTGACGAATATAACGAAATAATCGCTTGAGTGCTTTCCTATGAGAGTGGCGTGGATTGTGCCTAAATTGAGAGAGATTGCTAAGAGTAAAGGCAATATCAAGACGTGTAAAGGATAAGTAGTGCAACTTTCTAATTACCCTCCTACAAAGAGTACCATCAACCGGAGGATCATTTAGAGAAGTTGTCAAAATGATAGTCGAGGTCATAGGTTTATGAGGCGCTTTACTGTGTCATGCCAACTAGGGCTGGGCATAATATGGTTCAAACCGAAAAAACCAACCGAACCATTTTTTTTAATTTTCCGGTTTTGGTTTTTTCATTTATTTCGTTTTGAACTTTATTATTATCATTTTTCGGTTTTAGATTTCACAAATTTGGTTACCGAAACACCAAAATTTGTATCTGTATATGTTTACCCTTCACAATCGGCCCTCCTAGTAGCCCCAACAAACTATTATTCTTCAGCCAACTACCCAATTCCTAGTCTCACCCAACTACCCAATTCCTAACCCAATTACCCATTCCCAGTCTGCCCTAGTCCTAATTTCCAATCCATTGAATTGATAAAATCCCTAAAGTTGATAACTTAATCATGCTTACCTATGCCGACGCCTGACGTCGGCTTCTCTCAGTAACGCAAATTACAGATATGTTTTCGCTGACGCCGACTCGTCACTCATCTCACCGACTCGACTCGTCACTCATATCTCAACTCTAAGCTCTCGACAGCCGTCACTCATAACTATAAATAGTTAAATCGTCTCTAAACTCTCATATCTCCACTCTCATCTCAGTTATACAATAAGCAGTTTAATTGTAGGGGTTAACTAGTTGAAAGTTGTAATTGTTTATGAAAAATCATTGAAGAGCACATTTGTTTATTTCTTCTTTGTTTCCTTTATTATCTTTTACCTGTATTATCTTTTTCCTTTTGAAGATGAAGAAATGAGTTTAATTATTTTGAGTTTTTTTTACTATAATGACATTCATAAGTGCTCTCCTATCCGCTAGTTTCTGGCTTGCCGCGCTTTTGCTCTTTGCGGTGATTGTGCTGGTCTTGAACATGTTATTACTTTTTCCTTCCAGCGACCTTGTTCTAACTATCGAATTTAATTTCATGACATACTTTTTTGCGTTGTCACCGAAGAGCTCCCATATCGTATCTTCTGATTTGTTTGTTTGATTGTTTGGGAAAATCATGTTTATATGGTATTTTGTCCTATTTCTTCTTTGTTTCTTTTGTTTGTTGCACTCTCCATGTACCTTCCATTGGAACTAATCATGTCAACTAGTGGATACCTTCTATTTAAAGAAAATGTGTTTGTATGTGTATGACTTGCTATAGAGATAGTCATTCTTCAACTGTATTACGCTATTACAATTTTCTGCTCCACAGGTCTGTTGTTTCACCTTTCATTAAATCGGTCCAATTATTAACTCAATTCTATACTTCCTAGGAGAACTTGAATAATAAATGAATTCAAACACTGGAATTTAAATGTCTATTGTGTTTAAATGTCTTACTTAGGGACTAATAGAGAGTCATTTAGGATAGTTATTAAAAAACACAAGAGTTTTTTTTTAGAAATAGGCACTGGGATTTGCTAGTACATGTATGACTGTGATTATATTGTTGTAACTTTGGAATACTTTTGTTGTTTCTTTAGTCATTGAATGCAACTAATCACTATGCAACTACGTGATATTTTTGTGATTTGTGACGTAATGTAATAATGTTCTTTGAATTTTTGATTGTTGTTCTTTCTTGTGTTTTGTTTCACTTTTTATAGATGAACACCAACCTGGAATAATTGAAGGTGAAAGTGGAGCTTCAATGAGAGCATACTAACACCTCATCTCCCAGTGAGGTTGAAGTTATGTTGATACTTCAAGAAAAGAAAAACCATGGAACCTAGAGCTTATTGTTGGAAGCATTTTGAAAAGTTCACCAATGAAAATGGAGCTTGTAAAGAAAAATGCAAGTATTGTACAAAACCTTATGCAGCTTCTACATCATCTAATGGTAGAAAAACCATGGAACTTGATGGTTTATTAGTCACAGGTAGAACATTAGAAAAAATTTCCCAAGCGATATCAGTGCTCTGTTGGATTTTTAGATTCGACAAAAAATTATGAAAAGGATACATTTCTTCCAACAAGTGAACATTCATAGATAAGTATGATTTATTTCTGACTGTATCATAACATTGGTTGCAGTAATGTTTATTAGAAAAATCCTAGATATACACAAGGAGCTAATTTTTGCTCTAACTTATTTTTGGCATACAGTTTAATCCACAGTAACATAAACACCAAAATATAGTGCTTCAGACTTTGGAGCCCGTGAAATAACTTTCAAGTTGGAGATGTTAGATGGTTTTATAAGGTCATTGTTTGGTTGACAGTGACAAACTCTAAAAAGAGGAGGGCAAGGAGGCTTGATGCACAAGGTTTTGGCAGTCTCAACTATTGACGATACCCTCTTAAGAGGCATTATGGCGGTGATCAGTAAGTGTTCATACCTGATATTTAGATATGAGGATAACCATTGGAACCACCACCACCATCATATAGAGAGACATAATTTCGTCTTTAAAACTGACTATCATTAAGGGGATGTAAAAGCTTAAAAGACATCAAGAACATCCTATTTGATTTTATAGTGAACAAACCACATGTATTTGTGGGTACACTCAACAAATAGTCATAATAATCTATTGTATCAAATTGATAAACAGAGATTGTCCACATAAATTAGTATAAATTATTTGCAATGAATTTTCTAAAAAGGAACCGTGCATTTTTTTTGTTTTATTAGAATAACACGAATTACAAATGGAAGCGGCTCTAGAATGTGAAACTGAAAGAGAAAACGGATGTAAAATCGTGTTTAAAGTACGATTATTAGGTTGTCTCAAATGACGGTACGACGGGTCTAGAGGAACAAAAACATTGCATTGAGGGGTATGATGTGCACTGCCTGACGGCCACGCGTATAGCCCATCTCGATTCTGCTCGGAAAACATAGGCTCCCTCTTACTCAGATCCTTCACACAATAAGAAAAAGGAAAGAATTTAATGGATGAATGGTTATCGCGGCAAAATTTGGAAACAATACAAATTATTTTTATCGAATGAGAACATAAAGTATGGATAACATTAATTGGTGATTCAATGCACTTAAGTTACTGTTACCGGCATGAGAAATTGGAATGGTGTTACCGTCCCCATTACCGGCATGAGGCGAATTCATTGCCACACACCTTTCCTCCTCAACTGACTTCACTGCAATATAAAATAAAATAAAATTACCACCTTTTTCTTTTTTTTTTTAAGTTTACACGACCTGGCACGAATACAAGTCTTGAAAATAAAATTCGTGCCAACACCTCATAATTTCTTCTTCGAGTTGTCAGATAAGTCAAAATACCAGTTCCTCGTCTTTGCTTCTATTATCGACTGTAGATGTATCTCCAACATCGTCCACACCTAGAACTAGGTCAGATATTTGAGCTCTTTACCAACATCATTATCCATCAGAAGTACTACTGCACAAGCTTGTTCAAAGACACGATATGTTGGAGACGCTATAGAATATAATGTGTTTCATAGGCTGATTGTCATCCCTGGACTGAGGACGGTAAGTTATCCTTTATTTTATTTTGTGAAAAATGCATAATGTTAAATAACTAATGCCAGAATTTTCTATCTCCCTTTTCGACTTACGTGACCTAGTTTGGGAAAAATGTCAACATGCACTGGACCCCACAAGATAGGTCACCTATTCTCCGAAAAATGGTAGAAATTATTTTAAAATAAGTTCCGGAGGGTAATAGTCTTAGTATAGATAAGTGTATCTCTAAGATTTTTGGTATAGATTGAGGGGTTACTTGTCCTTATCTCTTTTTATTTTTTAATCCAATATTATATACTTCTTACTGATTAATGTTTTAATGCAAGGTGTTGGATCATCATTATGTTTGTGCCTCACATATGGTTTGAGAATCTATTCACACTGTTCTTCAATGATGTTCGGGATAGACGAAAAGACTTCCTATACAATATAGGAACAAATATGGAACCTGTTTAGAGTACTAATAAAATTTATTTATCTATTAGTTATCAAATATTATTTTTTTAATCTAAGGATATTATTTTTTATGTAGGTAAAATGTTATTTTTTTAGAAAAAATCTCGTATACGAGTTACGAATATGTTGTTTGAAGATCAAAAAAATAATAAGAAGCATGTTGGCTAAAAGAAGATATAAGGGTTAAACTATTGGAGAATGGATCCTGAATTTGAGAATGTGGGTGAGCAAGGGGTCGGGTCATCCATAAGGGTGACTCTTTACATAATGAATGTTATATGAGTTTCAATAGAAGAATCTATATGGGTCTGGGAAGACAATAAATAAGAATAATTAAAGTAAAATTTTTATGGGATCATAAAATTATTATATTTTTACTACACAGTTAATATATTAAGAAAAATATCTTAAAATATTTATTATTATATATTGACCAATAAAAATTGTTGTTGTATGATTTTTATAATACTTTTTTTTTCTTTTTCACTCCTTTCCGCTTCCTTATGAGAGTGAACTCACTCACGAATGTCATATCATCATTTAGGGTGGGTTCTTAAGGTCATTCAAAGATGTTAAGGGGTATTTAAACGCCCATGTAAATTAAAAGCGCTAAGTGAGTTTTTTGCACCAAAGTATAGTTTTTTTTTTATATCATATTTTCTCTTTAATTGAAAGGTAAGTTTACTTTTTGTGACAAAATCTTATTAAATACGTAAATATTTAGTGGTGATATTTTAATTCACCAATTTTGGAATTGGATTGTTCCTACTTTTAAAATAATGCAAAATTGTATATAATAGCAAACTAATAACCTAAAATAAATAGAGTAGCTTTGTTTGATTTAATTGTGCTCCACTATCAAACTTTTGTAAAATTTGGTCAGGCGCCTCTCTCCAATTATCTCGCTCAGCTACTCCTCTTCCATTCTCTCATCGTACTTACCTGGGCAGCTTTGGGTTGGTATAAACAAACACAAGTGTAAAAAAAAAATTGTTTCTAATTATAAATACATACATTTGTTGTTTCCCCTCGTGGGTCCATATCTCGCTTTGCCACTCTCCCAATTTCGTCTTCGCCCCCTCGCCTTTCTCACTACTACAAAAACAAGAGAAATGTATAAATTTGTTTCTTTTTGTATCAAGCGTGAGAAAATTATATATACACATGCATACTATATTTGTCGTCCAAAAAAAAAAAAAAAAAAAAAAAAAAAAAAAAAAAAAAAAAAAAAAAAAAAAAAAAAAAAAAAAAAAAAAAAAAAATATACACTTTAATGTACAATAAAAATCCCTCCATCTGGGGGCCAGTTTCTGTTTTTCTTTCTCTATTTTTCATTTTCAACAATTTCAAATTGTATCTAATTCTCTCTTCCTCATTTCTACAATTCATTCATTGTATATTTCCTTGTCAATCTCTTTTATTTTTCTCTCTTCTCATTTTATATACTTCAAATTGGATATAATCGTTCTATAAACACTTAGAATAATACAATCTTTATACACTGTCATTTTTATACAGTTCTCTGCTCAAGTATCTTTCTCTTTCTTATTTTATACACTTCATTTTATACAATTTGCTTTAACTTTATATGTATAGCGAATTATACAGTTTCTATGTTTGCTAAGGAGTGCAATTATGAAAACTTTGCTATAGCATACAAATATGGATTTTTTGTTTGCTATATGTGAAAGTTACCCTTTGAAATAAGTATGAATGTATGTCGATGAATACTTAAGTTAGGTATGAAAAAAATGAAATATTTTTTGAAAAGGAAAAAAATAACAAGTAACTTAAGAACAAATGTAGTTTACGAGGAAACAACGTCCAAGACTACACAATAAATTGTGAGGCACTCACTCATTTTTTTTCATTTTAATTCATGTTTTAAGTAAATTATCTTATAAGCCAAGAGTAGGCATATTAATCAATATTGGAAACACTATTTCGTTTCTTTACTCAATTAAGTTTTAAGGAATAGCGAAGAGAAGACATAAATACAACTAAAAATCTATTACAATACCGATTTGCTTCTATTTTACTCAATCCATTATTGTTCATTGATTCTCTTACCATGAATAACTTAGATTATATAATGGTGACTTTGATTGTATTCAAATCTCATTTTGACATTCAATAAAAAGAATCTTCCTTGCCATTGTGTTCACTTACATATTAATGCTTCGATTAATATATTATCACTACTTTATTAAAAATATTAATTGAGATTTACTGAAGCTTGCCTTCTCTATTCTATATTTTCTTTATCTTTGATTATCTCTCAACCGTATCCATTTGAATAAATAATTTATTGTAAACATACACAAGGTTACACAATGGTTAACAGAACTCACTATACAGTGAGTAAACACACAAGCAAATACGCTTATCCAGCACCAGAAAGACATTAATGGGTGTGAGTTGAGAAGGAAGAGAACGTGATAAGAATGTATTTTGATGAATTCCGAATCACCACTTCATCCTATCACTACTCATTATATACTGTGGCTAAGAATATCTAGAGAGTAATCAAAGAAGAATGAAAAAATGTACACTAACAAAATTATTAACAAACTGTAATAGTGCTAGATAAATTAAGTTTTGTTGTAATTCTCAAACCTCTCCTCAGTTGGTGGTAATGACTTACACCACTTTTTCAAGAACTGCAGCATGTTTATACCAGTAAGGATTTAGTGAAAATTGCTATTGTTCATTGTAGTCCAGTTTGAATTGGCATGAGCCCCTCCTGGCAGCTTATTACGTACAAAATGGCAATCACTCAATAATTTTTGATTCTTTCATGGAAGATAGATTGGTGTACTATGTGTATAGCAGCTTGGCTGTCACAGTACATAACAATAGGAGAAGAATGAGGTATGGTTAACCCAGTGATTAACCTATGCAGCCAAACCAATTCACCTACCACTTTCCTAAGTGACCTGTATTCAGCCTCTGCAGATGACAAAGATATTGTTTCTTGCTTCTTAGACTTCCAACTAATAGGGCTATCTCCAAGCAAAACCAAGTCTCCACTTACAGATTTCGTGGAATCTGGACATGTGGCCCATTCTGAATCACAATATTCTTTCATAATACAATCAGGATCATTAGACAAGTAAACTCCCTGGGTAGGATCTTGTTTTAAATATCTAAGGAAGTGAAAAGCTGCCTCTAAATGGGGAGTTCTGGGATCCTGCATAAACTGACTCAACTGTTGAACACTAAAAGCTATGTCCAATCTGGTGTTAGTGAGGAAGTTTAGTTTCCCCACAAGTTTCCTGTAATAAGTGGGATCAGAAAGTGGAGTTCCTTCCTTGGCCCTGAGTTTAATATTAGGATCAAGGGGAGATGATAAGGATGTGTAATTGAAACAATCATACTCCTTTAGTAAGTCTAACACAAACTTTCTTTGTAAAATAAGGACCCCTCCTGCAGTGTCAAGAATTTTCATACCATAAAAATAATGAAGTTTACCAAGATCTTTAATCTTGAATGTCTTATCTATGTATGTCTTTAGCTGTGTGATTTCAGTTGTATCTGTGCCTGTCAAGACTATGTCATCAACATAAACTGCCACAAATACCACCAGCGAATTGGATTTCTTGTAGAACAAAGAGTAGTCATAGTGTGAATATGTATATGCTTTAGTCAACATAGCATACCACTGTCTACTGCCTTATTTAAGGCCATATAGAGACTTGTTAAGCTTACAAACTAAGCCTGGTTCACTTACTTCAAGACCTTGAGGCACTGACATGTACACTTCTTCATATAGATCACCATGTAGGAATACATTATTGCTCAGTTGGACATTTCCCCGCCTTTTTCCAGCAACCTGCCTCAAGTTCTCAACAGTGGTCCTTTTAACAACAGGTGCATATATTTTGTTTAATCTTTCCAGCTTTTTTTAGTGTATCCCTAACCACCAATCTAGCCTTGAACCTCTCATGCTACCATCAGCTTTGTGCTTCACTTTATAAATCCACTTACATCCAATAGCTTTTTATCTATGGTAATTTTACCAATCCCAAGTTTTTATTTTGCATGTAAAGCCACAAATTATGTCCAGTGCCTTTTTCTATGTAGGACTTAATGTGCTTCGTCATAAGACATGACTCATCTATCCACAACAATTCTTTAACAGGCTTGACTTTTAAAGCAATTACACGCAGGAATTTGTAATGAGTTCATTGTTGAACAATGCTTAAGTGACTGGTTATTTTTGGTTTATTTGTTGTGAATTTGTATTGGAACAGACTGGTAGATTTTTTTAATTAGAGAAGAGACAAATTAATCCTTTAAATGGCAACGGTGTCTTTAATTTCTCATTGATTTGCTTTGTGGTATGGGTGGGAATTGGTATTTCAGTTTGTGTATGTGGTGATGAATGTGTGGATTGAGGATTAAAATATAGAGTTGTATGATCATCAATTACATCTAAATGATTGTTTAACAATGTATCACAAGGTTCACTAAAATCAGGAGAACAAGTTTTTAAAATAGAAGGAAAAATGTTGTTTTATGAAGATAAAGCAAATGGAAAATATTTTCATGAAAAACCACATCTAGAAATTTGTATTTTCATAGTGGGAAGACTCATTACCTTTACGCCTTGATTCCCAGAAGGATATCCTATAAAGGATTGGGAGTTGTTCTTGGTTCACTAGTTTGTCTCCCATGAAACTTTACAAGTGGGGTACAAAGACATCCGAAAGATCTTAATTGGTTTTATTTTGGTTTTTCCTTATAAAGAATCTCATACGGACATTTGTTTTGGAGAAATGTGGAAGGAAGCTTGTTGATAAGGTATGTGGATGTACGAATACAATCACCCCAGTACCTAGTAGGTAATTTGTACTAAAAAAGAAGAGCTCTAGCGTGAGAAGAATGTATTTTGATGAATTCAGAATCATACTCATTTCATCCATCACCACTACATTATATAAATGTGGCTAAGAATATTCTAGAGTAATCAATGAAGAATGAAAAATATGTAACTAACTAACAGAATTATTAACAAACTGTAATTAGGCTAGATAATTAAGTTTTGTTGGAATTCTCAATATGAGTGTTCTCACTTTTTGTCTCCTTAACATTGTGGTAAAAGACAATCCTATGCCCGTCTATGTGGCGTCACCATAAATCGGCATTCCCTTTGACATTTATTTATTTTCAAAACTAGCCTTCCATTTTGATTAAAAGTTATTAATTTTATGAAAAATTGTGACTTTTTTATGAGTTGCGACTTTTATGAATAATTGTGACTTTTATGAAGGGATTTAATCTTTCTGAAGGATTATAACTTTTTCAAAGTGTTGTGACCTTTCCGATAAGACACAATAAACATGTTCTTCACACTACCCTATGTTGTTGACAATAGAGAATTTTATGCCACTCTACAAGCTTGTAGATTTTTTTTTGCCGCATAGGGTATAAAATTGAAATACATTATAAGTTTTTTATGAAGTTCATGGGCTTAATAATTTACTATAAGTAACAGTCAGTGTATGTAACTTGACATTTTCTTTTGTCCTATTTCGTATCTTTTTAACTCGTTAGTTCCAGTCACGGATGATGAAAAATTTATCTTCTCTTTTTTACATGTTTCTTTGTATAAACAAAGAAAATTGATTTCAATTGCAATCCGATACACTACTGAGTGGTTGATGGTTGAATTCATTACCTTTGGATCTTAAGTAAACAAATCTTTTATTTCTGCCATCATTATTTGTATGTTTATTTTGAATTTAAATACATTAATTAAGCTTCTTATAAAGTGTGTTTTATTTCTCAAAGTTTTCTTCCTCCTATTTCATGAAACTTAATTTTTACTATAAATTATAGTGATTAATGTGTCTATTGTAACTTCTTTATTCACTTTTTGTGACTTTTTCTGAATAATGTTTAAAATTTCAGTGAGAATCTGAATAATGTTTAAAATTTCAGTGAGAATCATTGAAAATTTATCTTCTCTTTTATCCCTTTAAACAAGTTTTCTTCATATACTTTTTGGAAAATTGCTTATGGATTGTGCTAGATTTGATAACACACAACAACTAATATTTAATAACTAATACGGAACACATGATAAAGTTTGTTAATAGAACCAAAATGATTGCTCTCTTGCTTGTTGCAGTTAGTATATTTATTTTGATTATTTTATCTTGGCTACAAATATTTTGTATGTCATTGCACTATTCCTAGAATAGTAGTATAGAGACAATTAGTCCACATCTTTTATAGCAAGTTAACTAATTTCCTATATTTCTTCTTCTCTTCTTTCTGACATATAAGAGGTCATGTTTTCGTGAAACTAACAAATGTCAAAAATATACTATAACAATAATATTCTTTATATCGTCCGATCATACTGCCGTTCACGAGAGTTCTCCAATCAATAACCGCATTAATTAATTGTCATTGGATTAAATGTTGTTATAGAATTTATGGACATTTATATAGAGTACCAATTGCATTAGAAAATACATCTTTAGCAATACTGAAGTTAGTAATTATCGTTAACGATCATTTTTTCTGTACTGGCTCATTCTTTTGATAAATTTTTTTGATTT
This sequence comes from Solanum habrochaites, assembly GCA_027704765.1. Taxonomy (NCBI): domain Eukaryota; kingdom Viridiplantae; phylum Streptophyta; class Magnoliopsida; order Solanales; family Solanaceae; genus Solanum; species Solanum habrochaites. The sequence goes on from JAKWJA010000633.1 coordinate 27,897, forward strand.
TTATAAAGAAGTAATTACTCTTTCTTTTGACTTCTTTCAATTAAATTTGTGAACTGTAAACTTGGAGACCGCTCGAAAGACTATCTTTTGAAAAATATATTAAGCAACATGCCCTTTTCTTCTTCATTATTAGTATAGTAAGGTTGTCCTTATTATTATTTTTGGATATTTGTAATTTCAAGAGCTCACAAAATTGTGCTGTGTGATTTTAATATGTTATATGTCAAAATTTTTATTTAATATTGCCATTTGTGACATTTAAGATGTCACCTACTGCTTTAGTTGGATGCTTGGATGAGTTTTTTCGTACTCTACTATATTCAATAACATAATTATGGTTTTAACCCAAATAGCCTAGGCCGGTGCATATAAATTACTATTTTTGAGACCAAACATTTATGATACTAAAAACTAGGGTCAATTTTTAGCATATAACGTATATCTCTACCATATTTAAAAAAGAGATTGATTGATGTTCATAAGAATAGTCCAATTTCTACATTTGAATTAGTAAATTATGATCTGTATGGACGTGATGTTTCTACTTTACTTGGAGTGTTGTCAACGTTTTGACTCTCTTTTTTCATGTCTATATTAGTCTTTATACTCTTGGAATTTACAAAATTTTCATTACATTTGACCAACTATTTTCTAAGAGATTTTCTCAAACTTCTTTTTTATACTTAAAATTTATCTATGACTCATAGTTTTTGTATAACAAAAATGAAACTTTTATAAAAAATATAACAGTTTAAGATTTCGTAGAAACGCTTTGTCTTAAGATAAAATGTTCTTTACAATGTAATATTTGTATAAAAAATATGAATTTTTTTTAAAAGTATTATTAATAAAAAAAATTAATAAATAAAACACTAATTTAAATATTTACACGCACTTTAAGCATGAAAAAGAAAAAGATGTTTATTACATGTAAAAATCAGGAGTCAGAGGCATACAACACCTAAATTCCATTCCGTATAATATAGGAGTTTTTTAACTTTCACTACTAAAAAAAGGCCAAAAAGAGACTAGAAAAGAGACCTCAACGAGTCTCTTTCAGACACATATACTTAAAAAGAGACTCAACCTAGTCAGTAAAATGAAAATGCAGGTCACTTTTTCACAGAGACCTCCATGAGGTCGCCAAAACATACCTCACGAGGTAACCAAACTAATCCTGATTGTTTACAAAAAGGAGACCTCACAGGTCACTAATGTTTATTTAATTTAATTTTATATTTTACATAGAGACCTCATGATGGTCAACAATTTCTAATATTATTAATTTATATTTTAATTAAGAGACCTCATTAGGTCCGCAAGATATTATTTAATTTATTGTATAAATGCATAAAGAACCTCTGATGTCTCTTTTCTGCATTTAATTTGAGACCTCACGAGGTCTCCATTATGATATTTACGGAAAAATAAATCAGAAAAAAGACTCATGAGGTCTCTTTTCGCATTTCAAATGTTAATTAGAGACCTGATGAGGTCTCCATTTGGAAATACTGAAAAAATTAAATGCAAAAAAAATGGAGACCTCATTAGGTCTCTCTTCTGCATTTTTAAACTAGAAAATGGTAAATGGAGACTCATGAGGTCTCTAATGTGAAATATCTAAGAAAATTAATGCAAAAAGAGACCTCTGAAGGTCCTATAAGGAAATATTCTGGAAGTTAATGCAAAATAAATAGGACCTCATGAGGTCTCTTTTTCTAGAACAAAACTGGCATAAAATTATTATTTCTGCGGCTTTCATCACCTTGTCAATTTTACTTCAGTACCCAAATCATCTCAAAGAGCTTCAAAAACTCATTGAAATACTTTACTAAATATTCTCTTATCACTCAATTGGCAACTCACCTTCAACATAATTATATATTAAACAAAAACATGATATCCATAAAGTTATAAACATTCCAACGTTATCATGTATTTCACCATAACAAATAATTCCATCACAAAATTATAAGTTACAAATATCCATCAGTTAGCTATCACAAGTCTCAACTTCACTACAAGTGGTAGTGTGTTTTCGACATAATCATCACTTTCTTCATCACTTTCTTCATCACTACTCTCATGGGTCATAATGTCTTTGTTGACCATACATTGGATCTGAGTAGGTTGAGATTGAGGAGGTCGAGAGGGAAAGTGACATCACATAAGCAAGGGTGATCCCTCCTGAGGCAAGTAATGCATCGATGACCTTAATACCCCAAATTGTAATTCCAACCGCCTTCCCTAGCCCGTGATTCTTCGGCTTGGCTATATAGCTCAACAATCTTTTTCTCCATAGCCATATTTTTCTTCATTGAATTCATCATGATTTAACTATTTATAGGCGTCAAAACTCAGAAGAAAATTCACGAAAGGTTTTGCGGCATTCCATATGCAGACCCAATATCTACTTGGCCCACCAGTCATCTAACCAAACTCTCTCATCCGTTTCTTGAGTAAGAGTTGCAATACCTTGATTTTCTTCATGCAGAGTTTGTTTAAATCCTCCAAAGCTTGAGATCTCGTTCTAAATTGAATGTTTATCATATTAAGAATAAATTAGAAAATACGTAATTATTTTTAAAATTAGAGGCTTACATAGGTCACTTCACTCGCGGTTCAACCCCCACGTCTGGATCTTCAGGATTTTTCTTCTTCTAACTAATTGTGTTCCTTAAATGCCTAGCTTGAGTTTTATCGAGTCTTCCTAGTTTCCTTTCCTACATCAAATAATAAAGTTTATAATCAAGCGTATTAATATGAATACAGAAATATTAAACACAAAGAAAAATGGATACACACTAATTTCCTCCTCAGACGTGCCTTGACTTTGAGCCCCACTTTTGGTGTAGAGAACCACCCTTAGAGATGATCTTGCTTGCCTTTTTAACCGATCCTCCTCTCAATCCTTGCTTAAATTTGGATCATATTTTCCATGCCCGTTAATTTTTGCCCAATCCTTCCGATAGAACCCAGCTAGTTTTGCTATTATCTCTAACGAGCTTATTAACAACTAGCAAGAGTATGCGTAGCTTTCTTGGAAAGTTTGCAACAAATTTGGAATTTTGGCCTCATGTTCCGGAGCCAAGCACATTGTTTCTACAATCACCAGCATAAATTATTTTATTGATAAGTATTAATGAAGACAAGTATTTTATAGTGTTAACCAAATAAATTCGAATATTACCCTAACCCAAAATATTTGTCTCTGAGATTGCAGGGAACTGCCCCATTAGGATAAGCATCTCTATAGAGTTCTTTATTGTCTTGAGAAATGATCCCCCACAGCTCATCTGGATTGAACTGTAAATACAAGTTTTAACATTTACAAGTTAAAACCAAATAGAATTAAATCATAATAAATATAAACATACCATTTTGTTTGTTTTTAAAAAAACTTACGTGTGAGCCTTCAGGCTCAATGACAAGTCTATTATGCATGTCCCTCATCCAACCTTGTGGTATTTGTCATGACCAGGTGTATCTGACTGGATTTGTTGGAGGATGTGTTAGGCTCAGACTATTACCTTAATCGTAATGCGAAGACTCGACATCATAAGTTGTGAAGCAATATGATTGATTGGTTTGTGAGTCTACGGGTTGTGAGTATTAGTGGCAGAGACACTAGACGTGGTCGATATCCTCTCTTGAAGCCAAAACTGTAGCCCTGTGGGGTAGCATTCCCTGATGTGGTCCTCATAAGGTACCTGAGGGGTGCGCTGACGTATCTTTCCAGTGGTGGATGCATATAGGTCAAGGAGGCATAATACGTGGGAGGGGGGGTGCAACGTGCCCGGCCCCTAGAATAGGCTATTGTGTCCTGTATGTCCTTTTTGGGTAAAGAAGTGTTGTGTGTCCTGATCTTATATGTTATATCACCTGTTGTTGTCTACTCACCATATACCGTCTTTCGTTTTTTTTCCTTTTTGGGGCCATTATCATACCTCTTCTCTATGCTTTATTCTTACATTTACGTGTCCTCTAATCAGTACAAAAACATTCAGTCAAAGTTGTTAGATATGAGATATTGGAGAGATCAACACATCATCCAGTAGCTTATCGAGTCAGTTCATCAATCCTTTTTAAGATTAAAATCAAGCCACAGACACACACAGTACAAAATATAGATGAAAAACGCGTCGAACCCATCCCGACAAAAAACCACACGGATCATACGCGAAGTATTGAAGTTGTTGAGGATTATTGGAAATACAAAAGGCACACAAGGTAATTAATAAATAAGCATACATTGAATTACTAATCATCCTCTCCTGTCGAGTCGTCATGGGATCCGCATGCACGTTTAGACTTTCCAAATCCCTACATACAATTGTTAGCATTGTATTAAACAACATATGTAATATAAAAATCTTAATAGTAAGATTTCCTCTCAAAAGGATACATACACATCTATATTGAACCGCTCCAAGGCGTGCTTCAGTTCACTAGGTACAGGAGGCCTCCATCAACCTCGAAAAACCCAGGTGGAAGATCTTCCTCCATTTATTCGGTAATTACAGGAATATTTTGATCAATCTAACTAGGTGTCTCCCTTAAACGTATTAGAACACAAGTCCCTTGAAGACGTGGGGGAGCGTGATTTCAGGGTGCAGTGGGGGGAGGGGGAGGGTGTGGCGTCCAATGCTATCAGCAAGCCACAAGCACGGGGGAGTTAATGTTTCCATGAACGCACATGACCAATCATGACTTTTCATAACATGAATTTCCCATGCTCCATATCAACACATTTTCCAAATTTGACGCATGTCCCAAAGTGAATGACTTTAATCTTTCCATACAATAAGGACAAGCTCTGTCCCCGTGTCATCCACCCTGACAACATTACCATATGCTGGAAATTATTAATAGTCCACATTAAGGCAGCCCGCAAATTAAAATTCTGCTTAATAGACACATCAAGACGTTCATCAACCCCTTGAAACCACAATGTTTTCAACCTCAATCACAAGTCAAGTATCAACATCACAATAACTTTTTGGATTCCGCTGGCCAGGAATGACACATGAGAAATATATATGGACTGGTCATACCATCTCGGTGGAATATTATATGGTGTTACCAAATTACAAGGCCAACCAAATATGGTGCACAGAAACAGAATGGCGTGAATACAATCTGAACATACAAAAAAAAACAACCACACACAACAAAAAAAAAAAATCAAAATCAAAATAGTTACAAAAACATAAAAAAAAATCAGTTTCACAGCATTGACCAAGTGGATATGTTCTATCAAAAGGCGTTCCAAGCCTCTCATCGGTGGTGAACACATCAACTCCAGGTGGTCTTTATGTTTATGGTTCCATCTCATATAGGAAGCAGATCTATTAGAACGTGCATACACACCTCTTCACCTTGGAGTATAGGAGAGGTAGTAAAGCATTGCCTTAATAGAACCTTTCTTCTCCCACTAGCTGTCCCTTTTATAACGACATTTTCCACAACTTACACGATTCTAATCACTATCATCCTTATTAGATAACAATGCAAAGCAACATTTTCACAACAATGAATTCTCATCGATGACATTCCTAACTTGATACCAACCTCTTTTGCCCTTATGAAATTATCAGGTATCTCCTAGAATTGGTCCACTAAATCATGAATAAGGTCCCAATCACAAGTCCATTGCCCCTTGAGGACCCTCCAATCTGATTTGATACTTATAATCAACCGCAATAGACAACTGTGAGTGTGGACTCCCTCATATAACGGCCTACTAGCAGATTCCCAATTGTTCAGTCAAAGAATTTTATCATTCAACATTAGGGAGCCTTCTTTCTTCACCTTGATTAGCAAAATCAAAATCAGATGCACCCAAAAGCATCTTGAAACCATGTCAGCAATTCTATAATTTTGTGTCATTAGAAGTCACATTGCTACTGACTTTCACCAGGAACTAATGTTGAATCATCAAAGTATATTATCAATTTCTTTCTCCAGGACTAGTCCACACAGTGTATTCTTTTTAACCCTTTCGATGATTGAATCTCAACAATCATCTGGTTTTTCACATAATTCAAACATTGACCTTTATTACAAGGAACTTATCAGACCACTTACGTTGAAAAGTATCTATGTCTTTGCATACTTACTCCAAAAGAACCATGAACACAAAACCTTCTACAAATCAGGTCTTAGGCCCCATTCGACCAAAATTAGTCATATTATACATCCAACTACGATCCCTCTACTAAGAATCATAAAATAATTGTCAGCAACTAACACAATATTACATTTTAACTATTCACCAAATTTCCTAGTCTAATTAGTCTAGTTTTAAAATATTTAATACCTATAGTACAAGTTTAACTTATTACCTATCTTAACAACTTTCTAAGTTTAATTTAGTTTAGTTTAACTTAATCTAAAACGATAGTTACAAACTAAAGCTAAGTATCAACCTATATAGACACAAATTGATTTCAATTTCAAAGAAAATCAATTGTCATCATAGGATCACCTCTAGTGTTTGGTAACGTTTATGCTTAACAAATATTATACTGCTAAACATTCTAAAGCTTAAGTGTCACACTAGATGGACACATATTGATTTTCAAAAGAAATCAATTTTGTCTCAATATGATCAAAACTATGTGGTACTTATGCTTAACAAAAACAAAATAATTATTTCTAAAATTTAAGCTAAGTGTCACACTAGAATGACACAAATTGATTTCAAAGAAAATCATTTTTGTCACAATAGAATCAACTCTTGTTGTATATGCTTAAACAAAATATAATATGGATTTAGAATTTGAAACATTACGAGATTTTAATAACGATCTCAACTTAATATACCTTTTACTACAATAAAAAGTCCTAATTCACGTGAAACCATAAGTATTGTACTATGCGAAGATATGTGCATTTTGGTGGCCAACTATAACCAAACTTGACACAAATGGATTTAATTGAAGTTGAATTATTTTTTGTTATTCTTTGATTTAATTTAATACGAGTTTGCTTGCGACATAGGTCAGTGAGAGAGAGACATATAAATGTAATAAACATATTTGCTCGTACTCCTCGTTCTCTCATTGCTTATAATACAGTTATAATTTTCCCAACAGGCACGAGGAAAAAGACCTGCTCCATCTAATACAGTTTATAAGGGACATAACAATACCGAATATTTTGTTAGTCACACGTGAAACTGCTCCATCTAATACAGTTTCCCAAAAACAAGAGGAAAACGAAAAAAAAAAGAAGAAAAAACAGTAACACTAAAAAAAGATTGGAATTAGTGGAAAAGACCTTTTTATTGAGCTTATGACGAGCTGCTTCTTGAGAGAGAAAGAGAGAGCGGCAGAGAGGCGGTCGACGAACTGAGAGAGGCGGTTCGACGAACGGAGAGAGGGGTCGATCGTACGAGAGAGGCGCGATCCCGAAGATATAGTCGCTCCGTCGACGAGGTAATAAAGAGAGAGAGCTTCGACGAGGTTAGAAAGAGAAGAGGCGCGTCGTGTGAAAAAATTAAGAGAGGGAAGAAAGTAGTTATTTTAATTTTGGCTAGTTTTTTGGTTTTGTCTAGAGACCTCATGAGGTCCTAAGTTTTAACCTTCAATAAATAAATTATTATTTTTAATTTCAAGTAGAGACCTCAGAGTCTATATTGTTCACTTTAAAAATGATAATTTAATTTAATTGAATATTTAAAAAAAAAGAGACCCCTCATGAAGGTCCCAATTTTTGAAAATTAGATTAACATTTGTAAAAATTTTACAATAGTTAAGGTAAAAACAATATTCATATAAATTTGACCTCACGAGTTCTCTTCATCCTACATTAAAAAAAAATTAAAAGATATTATTTAAATAGCGACCTCATGACGTCCTTTTTATTGGACCTATTTTTGCAGGTCTCTCCCATTTTTAGGTCTCTTTTTTGGTCTTTTTTTAGTAGTTTTGTATTCCTCTGATTTTTCCTTATTTTTTTTAATCCGTCCGTGACTCGAACTCACAAACCTTAAGGTTGAAGTGATGGGGAAATTTCATCTGAGAACTCCCTCTTGTCATTTGGCTATTTCTTGTTGTAAATGATCGTCTTAATCTACATTTCCCCCTCTTTCAACGGAAGTTTTCAACTACTTCATCGTTTCGCTTCAGTTATCCAACTTACGTTTATGCATCCTCTAAAATATTACTTAAATAATTATTTTTATGAAATTATAATATGAATGATATTTGAAATTTTAATTGAAATTCCTCGTCATCAAATTATTTTGTAATCAGTATAACTTTTTGCTTTTGGTTATTAGGTAGTATCGTCTTCTAAGGGCCATCTTGGTCCTTCTAAGATTTCGCCTTCTTGTATTTGTACAAAAATATTCTATATTTGTCTTCTTTTTCTTCTTTCAACTTTTGTCTAGACTAACTACAATAAAAAAGAAAAAAAAATAATCTTTATGATAATTTATTTACATTAATAATTCTGTTGCACATAGTAATTTCATTTATACAAATGAAGTTCAGATTAAAAAATTGATAAAAAAATATTACATCGATCATTATTTTTAAGGAAAATAACAATAGATATTGATTATGATTCCCGGCCGTCCCCCTGCCCCATTAAATATTATTTTCCACCATTATTATCTTTGTACTGCCCCATCTCACCCCTTTCAGGATGATACTTGTACATCCAATTACGGAACAAAAGTAAAATCATTATTCATGTAAAAGTACACCGAATGATCACATAACTATCACATGTAATCTTAAAATAAATAAAGGACAACTTTTAAATTTTATTCAAACATATAGGTCAAATATTAGCTTATATACTTCATTAGACGTATATTTTTAAATCCTTTTTTCCATTTATAATTGGAGGATTATTTGCAGTGTAGGTGTAACCAAACCCTTTCTCTCAATGTTGATTGGTGTATGTTGTCCATCAAGCGACATGAAAATTCTTGGATGGAACTAAGTTTCGTTTTAACATTAAAGAACTTTTGAATTTAATTTCATTCTCACCATGATCAATACACTTTTCAAGATAAATTTTTTCAAAATATAATTTAGAATCCAATGGTTAACGCTGCCTTAAATATTATTGTGGATTCCTAAGAGTCCATCATAGTACACCACCCACCCGCAATTTCGACCAAGTCATAACCTTCAACTCCCCACAGACAAGACCTGTGACCCTAACAAACAACAATCTGTGATCAACCCCCCCAACAGGATTCTAGATCCAAAATGGACGTAATACATACGTCTATTCCCACCAAGACAAGTCATCTCATCAACATTACGATAAAAATGTGGAATTATATATCAAACTTAAAAATACCTCCAAAACCTTGTGTCACGTGTACAAGCCACTATGTATTACCAAGAATTGAAAGAAAACATAAGTCTCACCCTGTGTTTTTCCTCTAGAATAAAATAAGATCATAAATAGGAGTAATAAGGTTCACTGAGTTTATAAACAACTCCAGCACAAATCTCCACATGAAGACTCGTAAAAGACAGAACAGAAAATTCACAAGACATCCAGTCCTCCTTAACCTACAAAATTGGTAGAAGCAAGGAGTGATTCCAACCATACGATACCGAGAAGTTAACTTCTTAACACAGCTAATAGAATAGAAATACGGGTACACCTTTCAACCCCCCCGACATCCTCAAATACAACCTGATATCTCATATCATTTATCACAAGTTACACGAATGCCTCATAAGATCAGGAACACAACAATCAAGTTCCACCTATGATAAATGTGTAATGCAAATGAAATTTTAATTTCAATG